>JBAMAX010001493.1:0-262281 GCA_037043745.1 Chymomyza amoena | reverse complement strand
AAACATTCGATTGCTATAGTTCTATTTGGTTTATAGCCACCCAAAATGAAGGCTCCGGATGTTCGCCTGTTACCATATAAGTTATGGAATAAGGCGCTCATCTCTCTTGGTAAGTTTTTAAGGAGCTGTTGCTACTCTTTAACCAACGTTTCAGTATCACCAATCATTTTGGACTATTTGGAATTTTTTAACTACGGGCTAGATGAAAGTCCAAGGATGTCTCAAAAAATCTGCGCACTCCAAACTAAATAATGCTACGCCATTAAATTCTGCATTAAGCTCGAGGCCTTTGGATGAGTAAGGCTGCCATGAGCCGCTCATCTTCATCTCAAGCGCGCCAATCGCTTATCCACTGCAGAGATTGTTTAAAATGTGACCAAATCAAAGCCGCTCCTGGAATCTGAACAGCGCTAAATTAGTTGACTGATGACTTAGGAATCTCGTACAGTAGCGTTTAAAAAAAGATTACCCAAGACTTGGCTATGCCAGGAAACTTCGAGGGGAACCGAAATACCTCCGTAAAAGACGTCATAGGGACAGTGACGGCATCTCTAAAGCAACCTGTACATATGTATGTCGGTATACGAGATGTGTTCAAAATGTATCGCGAATTTTGTGCTTTTTCAAAAAATATTTATTTATTCATGAATATCTATTTTGTCTCCTTCAAAGTAATCCCCATGAGATATTATACACTTGTGCCAACAGTTTTTCCAATCTTTGAAGCACTTCAAAAAATCATTTGTATACCCTGTACCGTACGGTACAAAGGGTATATTAAGTTTGTGCAAGACGAAAATGTATGTAACATATAGAAGGAGACGTCGGAGACACCCCAAAGTTACCTAAAATATGATCAGGGTGAATGGAGAAGTCGATATACCCATGTCCGTCCGTCCGTCCGTTTGAACGCCTAGATCTCAGAGATGGTATGAGCTACAGTAACCAAACTTTCACATTAGATCCCATATTATTCCATAGGAGGCAAGTTTGTTTTAATTTTTTGATATCGGGGATAAATTATATAGCTCCCATGGGGGTGTTTGAGACGACCTCGACAAAAAAAAACGTTTTAGATGAATAATTCATTTGTTTATGAAGATATCGTAACCAAATTTGGTATTCAAAAGTTATTTATAATTCCCAATCACTGTACCAAATTTGATCAAAGTCGGTTGACTATATTATATAGCTCCCATAGGACCGATTGGCCAAAATAACTTTTTTAAAGAAAAAATCGTTATATTTCGTTTTTTTAATAAAGATATCGTAACTAGATTTGGCGTGGGGAAATTTTTTAGAGCACTGAAGCAATGTGCCATAATGAACAAAATCGGTTGACTATATCATATAGCTCCCATAGGGCCGATCTTCCAAAAAATCGATTTTTTAACAAAATTTTTTGTGTTTCGTTTGTTTGTTAAGATATTGGGACCAGTATTTTATAGTTCCTAAGCACTGTACTAAATTTAATCCAAATCGGTTGACTATATCATAAAGCTCCCATGGGACGAATCGGTCCAAAAATAAGTTTTTTATACAAAATTCGTTGTGTTTCGTTTGTTTGTAAAGATATTGAAACTAAATTCATTATTCAGATATTTTTTAAGGTATTAAAGCACTATGTCAAATTTGATCCAAATCGGTTGACTATATCATATAGCTCCCATTGGAACGATCGGTAAAAAAAAAATGTTTGCTTAAAAATTATTTTGCTTTTGGTTTTTACGAAGGAACCGGATTTTATTGCAAGCTAGTGGTACAGGGTATCCCAAAGTCGTCCGCGCCCGACTTTACGAATGCCATATAAATATCTACTGGCTGTAAATATCTTTCTTACTCCGGAAGTTAATAGCCCGGAAATGCCAGTTGCTCGTGATCTCTACCAGAACTCGTTACGCATATAGTATATTATCAGGACCCACCAGATTGTTGTATTGTATTGTATGTTCAGGAAAAAATCGAAAATGTCACTTGCTCCCAAACCAATGTCAGTTGCTTGGGATCATGGGCTGGACTTTTTTTACTCAGTTCAAAGGCGATCCTCCTCAGCAAATCCAAGTCCCAAAAACTTGCCGCATAAAGTCTTTACTATGACGTAGATAGAAATATAGTTACCACAAAAACCAAGACCTAAGTGTTGGCCCATACACATATGGCACCAGCACCTACTGCTTACAAATACTCCACGTACTCAGCAAATCCAATTCCCGAAACAGTTCCTAACCCACGCCAGTTGTTCGCGATCTTTATCTTAAGTGTTTGCCGTTTGTATCGCCAGAGTCAGTTGGGAAGGGTTGCATTCCAAAAACTTGCTAGGCGCTGACATTTGACGCTGCTTGAAATTTATGATGCAACTCTGGCCATCCCTGGCTACTTGGCCATATGTCTCTCGAAGACTTCTTGACACCGTCTATGGGTTCCGCTTGTTGAAGTTTTAATTTAATTTACATAAATTTCATCGATCGTTGCCCAATGCAAACGACTCAAGTAGTGTTTCCAAGTAAAGTACCTCAATTGCGGTGCCTCTGCGTCCCGCGTCCCTCGCTTAGAGACACCCGCGTGCCACACAGCCGGCCGACCACTAAAGGTGGCATATGCCTCTCTGCGCGAATTATGTACAAGTAACTGCTATGTACACCCGCGCGTACTTGACACTGGCGGGGAGGGTGAACCAAATGCAAATGAGTCCAAGTCCAAGGGTGCTACAATAACTATAATTAAAAGCAACCATTGTTGCGGTCGGTCAGTGGTAAAGACTGTGGGGCATGGTCAACCAGCATGGTCTATGGACTGGTGGCTGGCTTTGTGGCACGCGTCGCAGTTTGTTTTGTTAAAAGGATCAGAAAGAGAGCGCAGAGAGGGCGTAAACAGGCACTCAGTGGCAATTAGCAAAAAGAGAGCGCCTGCAACATGGCAGCTGGAAGTTGGTACAGCAGGGCGTTAGCCAAAACGAGTCCTAACAAGTTGGCAAAGGAATTTCTTTATAAAAAAGTATAAAAATCTTAAGATCTGTATATCGAACAAAATGGCTTGTGAGTTCTTCAGCAATTTAGGCATAAGTATACGGCTAGACTCTATTATAGCCCGTATTCTTCGGGTTTAATTTTAGTGGAGCTTTTGCAAAAATTTTGGTAGCTGTTGCCATTATAAATCAAGTCTGCAATGGCATCTTCTTTGCACGCACTTCATCTGGATGAAGATCCACGAAAATTGTGCTTCTGCCCGTTTACCCTTGTTCCTTTGGTACAACTTCGAAATGTTTCTAGGCGCGGCATACTTTACAGCCATTTTTCCGAAAAGTAATACCACGGAAATGGAGTAGGTACTTGGGTGGCATATCAAAGGTTGGCGAATGTTGTAGGAAGAGGGCGTAGCTATAAGCAGTTAATTTATTGGAATAACCGACTAGTGGACGCAGCTTTGGGATCTTGACGTCTTGCTGAACGCTCTACATAAGGCCCTAACACAATAGCAGAACTTTCCAACATCTTTGCCGATATTAAAGCTGTGCTCTTTAGATTCCTACTCCAGATCGTTCTTATATTCAAATGTTTATTCATCTTGGTGTGCATTTTTAGCTCTTGGTGCTCCCTTTCCGGATTATATGGAAAAAACTATCTAACCTACGATACGATGGTGACCTCCTCGCTGATCTCAGACTTTATTTGCATTTCCAGTTCCGTTGTGAGATGCTGCGGTTCTCGCAGTCCCAAGCAACGATTTTTTTTTACGCACAATCGATTTTTTATCGTTGCCACACTATATCCTTAAGGAAAAAATGCTTTCGAACTTCAAGTAGGCAACAAACTTCAATTATTTATTTGTTACTAAGCAATAAACATAAACTGTACTAGTAAAATTATAAAATAAATATGGATCCGTATGATGTACTCCGGGCACTGTATAAGGAGGAAGAAGATTTAATAAATCAAGAAGCAGATCTTAAATGGCAACTGACACTAGTAGACTTTAAACGTAAGAAAATCCAGGAGGAACAACAAAAGCTTAAAGCTTTGATAGATCTAACAGCAGATCTGAGATTCGAAAAAAAAAAAAAAACAAAAAGAACATCCTATGGGAACCACAAACGCTTAAGGCCAAGTTGGCCAATTCGTAGACGAAGTTGAGCGAGCTTCTGGGCAAAGTGGATGAGGATAAGTTGGAGCATGTCGAAAATGTGTCAACTGGATCTTCCAATAAACCGAAAGAAGCAGACAACATCGAGAGCGTCATCAACACAGTTTTTTATATTATGAGTTCATTTTCGATAGTTATGATTTTACTAAATTAAATATATTATAAGGCAACGGCATTGGATGGCCTTGGGTGCAAATTATACAAATTCGTTTAATTTTAGGTGGGAATCATGTGGAACATATGAATTTTAAGATTGAAAAGTGCTTGTTGATTTTTCCGTATGATGTGCATGAACCATGACCATCTATCTACGGAATTGATCGAAACGATGCCTAAGAGTGCTATGCGTTCTGATACAAAAAATTTATTGTGGTACAAGGCCGGGATCAGCCGGAGATCTTAAGGTCCATTGTGGTGCTTATATCACAGAAATGGTTGGTAGTAAAAAGCAATTGGGCAACATAAATTCCGCCTAATCTTTCTGCTTACTAAATTATTTTAAGGATTTGATGAAAAGAACCAGTTCCATCCAGATTGTTCAGCTCTTCAAAGTAGCGTTTTTCAGATATTGGGAATGCTTCCTAAGCAGTGCAGGATAGTGTTGAATGATTTCTATCACCTCCTCCTTGTTCCAGGTTTCACAAAAGTCGTTGTGGAGAATATGCATCATCTCAGTCAATAGGCGTATGACGTAGTATCCCGTTGCAACTCCATTAACCAATTTAGTTATACTCTGTAGGAATCGCAGTAGCTCGGAAGTTCGCTTTGGTTTCTATCTCGTCCAAAACCCTTGACGTATGAGGCAATCCGACATAGTGCTCCATTGCCTTAGTGCAACGGTTTGAAGATAATGTCCGGCAGTGCTTTTTCTATATCCGAAACTGCAAAAGTCGCTGGTAGAGCTGCTCCTTTCCTAGCGCGCTCGTCCGCCTCCTCATTGCAGTGGGTGTTCCAGAGTAACCAGGTACTCAGTGGAGGATGATCTATGAGAGATACTGAGTGTGGTTCAGTGCCTTGCTATTTTTAATAATGGTAGCCTTTCTGTCAACAAGTGTAGATACATTTTATGGGCTTATAGCCAAAGTTTGTATAAAGTTTGCAGGGTCGCGTATATTCACGGCCGTAGAAACGAAGTCAGCGCACTGGGGAAAAATATATCGGCCCCTCTATTACAACTTAAGCTTCAATTATTGGTCTCGGCAGTAACTGGGTCCCTGAGAAAATATCCTCTCTGCGTGTACCTATAATTTCTGCCTAAAATACGCTCCCCTATTTGAAAACGGAATCAAAGCCGCTTTGCGAGCTGCTTCGAGAAGACGCCCGCTCCTGTATCTTCATCTGTCTTCGTTCTATCTTTATAGATGGTTAGCTTGTTCTCTTCAATTAGAGTTTTTTATTCTAGTCTTCTCTATTGAAATATGTGAATCGTGAAGCAGTAGTTCTCCCTGATGAGAGTTTCTCGCTTCAAATCTTCTCTCTTCAATCTTCTGAATCGCGAAGCAGTAGTCACTATCCCCTTTTCCAACCGTATTAGTAATGTAGATCTCTGGAACGTAGCTAACCAGAAACCTGCGCCAGTAGAAGTATGCGAGCGTCATATGGCGATGTGGGTTGGGCATAACCTTCGGAGATCCAACGAGAACCTCGTTCGACACAGTGGCCTCAACTTTAAGTGCGCTACGTCCAATTTATGGTCGTCATAATTGTCCTGCCAGATCAACAATTGAGCGTCTAGTGGAAAAATTTGAATCCACAGGCACAGCACAAAATGATCCCGTGCCAGTGAGACAAAAAAGTGCTCGTAGTGTCGAGAATATTGCTGCCGCTAGCGCATCAATTGAGGAAGGCCCAAATCAGTTTCTCACACGTCGTTCTCAAGCGTTGGGCATCTCCGTGACGTCGTTGTGGCGAATTTTGCGAAAAGACTACATCCTTACAAGATCAAATTGACGCAAGAACTGAAGCCGCTTGACCATCAGAAGCGTCGTATGTTCGTGAACTAGGCTGAACAACAACTTGAAAATGATACGGAATTTCATCGAAAAATCATCTTCTGCGATATTTTGCTGAATGGCTTCGTCAATAAGCAAAATATGCGTTATTGGTCAGGCAGCAATCCACACGTACTCCATGAGTCACCATTGCATCCCGAAAAAATTACGATTTGGTGCGGTTTATGGACCGGCGGCGTCATTGGGCCGTACTTCTTCCGAGATGAAGAGAGAAGAAGACCGGCACGTTAGTGTGAATGGGAATCGCTACCGCTCAATGATAATCGAATATTTTTGGCCCGAGTTGGATGATATGGACTTGGACAATCCGCAAGCCAAACAGCGAATGTCACAATCGATTTATTGAAAACCTAGTTTGGTGAACGTGTTACCTCACGAAATGGAAATTGGGTTCAGCGTCTGGACTTCAGCAAGCGTGCCCGTGGTGGCCATGTAAAAGAATTCGAGTTCCATACATAAGTAATGGCATCGAATGTACTTTCACAGGAATAAAGAATTCCATTGATATCCAAAACCGTTTTTGTTTTATTTAAAAAAACTTTTGTAAGAACGCACAAAGTACTACTAGTGAAGGTGATATGCTCATAATCGTCTGTCTCTTTGTATGAACGCTTAGATCCCAGATATGATATGAACTACAGTGGCTCTAGATTAGATCTCGTATAAGGTTATGAAAAGGAATCAGATAGAAAGTGGAGTGGAGTGTGTCTAGAACAGATAGCAGGACATATAAATGTTAAAGATCTAAAGAAGATGCTTACTCTCTAAAGCAACAACTCTCTAAACTTTGTCTGCGTCTTAGGAGCTTGGCGTTGCTGATAACTCACGCCAATATGTTGCTGTGACGTAGACAAATTAAATTTTAAGAACTAGTTTAATAGACTGCTTCGGACTTGATCACTCAGTAATACCTATATCTTTACAATTAGATTGGATAAAACGCACAATTTGTGCAGCTTAAAGAAAGTCCTAGACAGCTTTTTAGTGTCTTAAAATTTCTTTTGCTTGCGTTAGGGGTGCGCATCAAGAGGGTGGTTCTGGGGTTAGAGACCACCGTCGAGACTGTTGTTTCAAACAGTCATTTTGGAAATGATTTTTTTTTTGTGTGGATACGCCCCGGGTGTGCCCAAAAAGCAGATATCTAATTGACATTGAATTTGGAAAGAGAGTTTATGTAAAATGCATGCGCGCAGACTGGGTGCATGGGTTAGCTTCAGGAGATAGGAGATAGGTAGAGGTTATACCTAAGCGTAAACCCCATGTCACTGAGTGGCTTGACATGTTGTGTAACAAGTTTTTTTTCTGTATTATGCATTTTTGGTTTTTTTTCTGTATTTTTTGGGCTGTCAAATTACTTGAGGGCGCCGCCATGTCTGAGAAATTTTCGTGGGTACGCGGCAGGATTGGTAACGAGGCAAAAGGCGGCGCAGTTGCAGCATGCAACAGACAACTTTTTTTCAGATTTTTTGTCAGGATTTTTGTGCTGTTTGTTGTTTTTTTGGGTGCCTTGGCAACAGCGCGCTGCAAAGTCAGAGAACGAACCTTTAAGAATATTTTCCATTAATTTTTTTTCGTATTTATTTTTGTTATTTTTATTTTTTTTGCCTTTTTGAGCGCTGTGAGAAATGCAAATTTTGTTGGACTCGCTGCGGAGCTAAAAAGTTGCTAAATTTGTTAAAAGCCCGGCGGAGTGGCGGGTTGAAGACCACAGCGGACTAAGTACATAATGGAATAAAAAAAAAAATACTGCACTAATTTGATTTTTAGCAAACAACGCGGACGTGAAGACGCACAAAATGCCAGCGGAGTCGCCACCAAATGTGGCATGCAATTTTGAAAAGGGTCAGTTTAGAGGTCTAGAGAGCGCATGCTCCTGAGGCTGCGCGCCTTGTGGGTTGCGGCATGGTCGCTGACATGGCACAAAATGTAGCATTATAATGCCCGGGGTATAGTGGAAGTGGAAGGACATTGTCAGCGCCCAAAAACTCAAGATGGCATTTTTGCTTTTATTATGATTATTTGGTTTTTCGTTGTCATTTATCAAATTTCAAGCAAAAACTGACGGCCAGCGGCTAGAATCCAGGATCACAGCAACACTGTATCATAGTATCATATTGAATTTGAAATTCATGTTCCTCTATGTATGTGTGTGTGAAGTGAATCTATCCCTATCAAAACATGCTCATGGTCCTGAAAATGAACGTTACGCTTTCTTTTTCTTGTCAAAACTGTCAATCTTCAAAAGCATCTATGATTTACTCATATTGCATGGCCCGGCTTTAGACAAAGCGCTCTCAGGCACTAGTTTTCCGCATCTTGGCAAATCCTGGCCAGAAATTTGCATTTTTTTAGCTGATCATAAATTTAAATACGTAAATCTGTCAGTTTGTTTGGAAGTTTATTGATTACAAGCCAAAATCAAGTTGATGCTAATTTTCTCGATTTCGTGTTACCCTTTTAGGCAAATTAGGCAAATGTGGGTAGCCATAGTGTCAAGGGGTTGTCAAAATTTTTCCCATTATAGACCTCGTCCAATGCATTTGCAATTAGCTTGCCAAAATCGCCTCACCCCTTTTGCTTTATCGAGATTGTATGGCATTTATAAATGTTGTAGATAAAATTGCAATATGCTAAAAATAAAAACAAAGTGACATAGATCGCATAGAAGAAAGAAAAAAAACAACCCTACCCTAACCCTACAATTTGTTGCTGTTAATTTGGATTTTAATAAAGGATTAAAAAAGTCGATCAAAATCGTATCGATTACAAAATGTTTAGGCAGCGAAAAGCGCAAACACTGCTCTCCATTGGTTTAGAAATTTAATTCAGGAGTTTGCTGAGATCTAAAGTTCCTCGAACTGTTTAAATTCTCTGGAACTGGGAGCTAGCTGTGAGTGATACGTTAACTCTTCTCCAAAATGAATAATGATTGGACAGTGTGTAGGTAACCAAAGAAGAGGTCGTTCGAAGTTGAGATGGTTGAATGGGGTGGATCAAGATGCAGAGGACTTAGGATTGAGATGTTGGAGACCACAAGCCTAAGACCTCTGCGTCTTGATCGACCCCATCCAACCATCTCAATGTATTGAGATGTTGGAAAACACAAGCCTAAGATCGCGACGAATGGAAGCGAAACCACAAATGGCAGAGATCCGACCAGAGCTGTGTCGCCAATAATGATGATGATGTTAAAGGGGTCTAAGAGGAACCTTGCAAAAATCGGCAGTGTCCTCTCAGGTCTAAAAAAGAGTAGCTCTCTCGCCACCTTTGGAAGTTTTCCTTCACTTTGTCTGTCTTTTTGGATTCTCTCGAAGCAGCCATGTCAATCACGAGATGTTGGAGAGAGATGTTTCAGAACACAATCCTAAAATCGCGATAAATGGGGGCGAATCCTTACATGGCAGGGATCCCACCAGGGTTGTCCCGCCAATAATGATGATGATGGGGACAAACATCGCAAATATTGGCAGTGCGCTCTCTAACTATAAAAAAGTGTTGCTCTCGTCTGCGCCACCTTTGCAAGTTCTCGCATCACGCTGTCTGTCTTTTGAAGCTTCTCGATGGTGCAAATGTCAATCACGATTTTGTATGACCCTGTGACTAGACGTAGGGTGACACAGAATGACACATTCATCTCCCATTAAGCAGCCGAAAAGCTGGTTCATTTGTCCTTTCCATTGAAAAGAAGTAAAGTTTTTATCTTAAGGTCCGCCCAGCCATCGCCAAATGCTGGCGTCTGGTTACGACAACTTGCCGTCTTCCTGTTGTTGGCTTGCCTGGGCTTCCACAATATGGCAAAGCTGCTTTAGCCACCTAACAGCACGGACTTTGCCCAGTCAGCCTTAAAAACTTTCGAATTAACAAGATCAAGTCGCGGTGGAAAGGCGTCATCATCAAGATAACTTCCTGTGCGCAGTGTCTTCCGCTTGCTGGTACTTCTGCCGAGGGGTACTACATTGCAAAGCTGCTCCGACTTTGTCCAGGTTAGACTTTTATCTCTTGTCCGCCTCAATAACTTGCTGAAAAAACATCATCAGGGCTCGGTAAATGTGTTAAAACGGGGCGTGATAGATGAGCACTAGTGTATGTGTTGAGTGTTCACGAGAGAATTACACTCCACCTGGTCTTGATGAGGAAACTTGTCAACATTTCGACTGCCATCATTCATAAGGCGTACAATAGTTGGAAATTCCACTGACAATGGGGTGTGGAATTATCCTGTTTCAAACAATATGGAGTGTGTGGGAATAAACATTTTCTAATAGACTCGGTGCGATTTATTTTCGAAAAGATCCTCCACCCGCTCTTTAATTCCAAAAAGACTTTGTTCGATGAGTATTTTGTGGATTAAAGCTTACTTTTGAATAAATTTGTTGCATTAGTTGGACCGGTCTTCAAAATAGGATACTTACTTACTTAATGCTACTCTCTTCTCCCAGTGGGCTAAGTATGTGCTAGGAATCTGAGAGCCGATTCGCTAATGGGTAGGTATCTGATCTTATGTTAGAGGTGGTCCTCAGTATTCAACCAAAGGACTCATCACTCACTGATTAAAACTTTTGTGGACTAATCAGATATGTATTCAAACCGAAACAGGATTATGTTTTGAAGGAGTAAGCGGTTATCGGCTAATCCTTCAGCTTTACTAGCAGCTAGCAATACGAATTGGGAGGTGCTAAGCTCAGGTCAAAATATTAGGTTGATGAATGAAACCAAAATGGGATTATCTATGGTATAGAAAGCAGTTTCTTAAAAGAAAGTGGGCGGACCGAGCAGTTATTCTGCAAATAATGTCTTGAAATTTGCAATACCATGAAATTTTGGATTTTCATGATTTTAACACATTTCTGGCTGAGCTAATTTAAGTCGGCTGGCTGAGAAAAACAAGAGATATTATGACAAAAGGGTTCGGAACAATATTATTTCTTAATTCATTCCTTGTACATTGCGAGCGTAATTAAAGCAACTTTATATCTGGGAGTAAGGACAAAAACTCAAGATAAGTTGCCATATCTGCCGCTCCAAATGTAGTTGGTTTCCCAGGGTTATTTAATGGGAAATAAAATGCGTTCAAATTTTTCTGCGCCGAGTGCTTCAAGATGCATATAAGTTCAGTAAGTTACGATTATCGCGAACAAAGAATACCGATTTTCCCAAACAATCTCCCAATGCCAAATTTATTAACCCAAAAACAAAAGTAACAAGCCTCGAGGAACCGAACCATCAAAGACATTGACTTATGTAGATCGTTAAGAGTGGCTTGTACGTTTTCCACGAACTACACTACCCGCTACCCCCACGCAAACCCCATAAAAACCCGAGTAGGTAGCTTGAATAGCATTGAATTGAACTCGTAAGATCGTAATGAGTAGAGCGGCGCATTCATTGAATGCTCATTGCTCCTACAAAGAGAGTAGAGCTCGTAAAATGCTAAGATCGACAGCAGGACGTCATCTAAACACTGCGCGCATAAATTTCCAACCAAAAAGACAATGCAAAAAAAAGTGTCGCAAATGAAAGGACCAAAGAACTGGAACCTTCTGCTTCGGCTATATGTCCGGCTGGTAATGAAAGGCACGCGGCGCGGCGGCAATCCAATCCGTTTGTAATCGTCGTAATCGCAGCAACTGAAATCACCAGCTGGACAAATATTTACCGAAGCTTCGCTCGTAAATTGCCAAGACGCAGCTCTCGCCTACGTACCAAAGTCAAAGTGAAAGTAATGACCAATGCATGGATCGGGACATGGCTGGACATAGACATTAGGCTACTGTTGTATATGGGCAGGACTGCTGCTGCTGCAGCTACCGCTGCCACCGTCGCTGCCGCTGCTGCAATTGTTCAAAAAAAAAAAAATAAGAAAGAAAGAACCAAATCTATAACAAAACACGAGACAAATCTGGGCTAAGACACCTTGCATGGTGCTCTAAGGATTTTCCTTCTTTCTTTCTACATGGGACATATATATAGAGGCATTTTTTTTTTTTAACCTTTGGCAGCTGTCGGGCGCATTGTTTGCTGGAAAGGCAAATCTGGCCAGTTCTTAAGGACATATTTTGACCAAGGCTTTACCTGCATGCAGCATTTGTTGCGCCTGAGAGCGTAACAGAGCGAAATGAGCGCGCGCAGCTAAAGAGCGTTGCCTCTCTTAAGTAAGCGCTGCTGGCGCACTCTGGCGTGCACTAATTAAAGTCAAGCAGTTTTAGGCAAGAGAGCTGCTTTTGAGCTCTTCCAAGCAGTGCGTGAAGTCGACGGCTATCAGCTCTCAGGAAAATTAAAAAATCAGCGATTTTTTTGTGATGTAGTCAAAGTTTGAGTGTAAATTTTTTTATGCCGTTTTTACCTGATATCTTTGTTGTTATCACCCAAAGCTCCAAATTATTGGCCACCTTCTATATCTTTAAAATAAAACGTATATCAAGCTTAAAGCTCAATTAGTTTTATCATAAGAAACGCTCAAATGTAGAATATTATATTAGGAATTGAAGCGTAATCGTCCTAGACTACGCCCTCCCTTCTGTCACTGCTCGGGACTATGCAGAACAAGGTTCCGCTTCCTCAATTCGCAATCCCCAAATGACTCTCAGAACAGAGTCCAAAATGCCTATCGAGATTTATTTAAAATCTGTGAATTGGAATATCTAGAGGTTCTTTCTGGTGGAGATGGGTGGGTATAGTCTACGAGCCTATTTTCTGACCTAAGTAAGATGGGACGTCACGTCCTAATGACCTCCTTAACCTAACCTTAGCTAGACTACACCTGAATACTGTTTTGAAGTATTACTCCCGAAAACAGACTATATGTTTGAGTAGAGAATTAAATGCAAAACGTGAGCATCAGATAAAGTGATTCCTTCAAAATGATTACGTCATTAGCTCTGAACATCTTGAGATTTCGCGTACTCATGGTGATTCATTTAGCTACTGATGTTCGATGGATGTTTAAAATTTTATGAAAAATAACTTATATGAAAGGTACTGACTATTACTTTCTGTAAAAAATTCAAATATGGAAGAGTGGATATCTTTCAAAGTTAAAAGCGATAGAAAGTGACCAAAAAATTCAATAAATCAGTCATTTTGTACTATAAAAAGACGAAACTATACAGAAATCGCATCTACATATCATAAACAATACCCGAAAATAGCAAATTTTTCAAGTATTTAAGACTTTTTCGGAAATAAAGAGCGATTCAACTCACCATAAGGGATCAACAAAGTTTAGCTTTTTATGCTCACATGCCGCCAATTGTTGTTTTTAGAACATATCTGGAATGGAAACAAAAAATGTATTTTAATTAGTTTTCTACATTTTAGTTCAATCTTATGCTATACATAACCGGTGAGCAGGCGGAGATCTAGGGTTTGTTCAAAAAGGGGATAAACATTATTATTATTGAAGATTTTATATATAATATATTTATTTAGGGATTCTCTTCGGGAAATCCTGTGGATAGCAACGCTTTAATCTTCTCTTCCGAGCTCCGTTAGACAGTCTTTCTGAAATAAGCAGTAGTGCTTGCAAATTTGAATGTGATCTAAAACGCTTCTAACTCTTCTATTAATGCGTTTATATATGATTTCCTTTATCTCCTGCTGAAGCATAAGGCGTCATTTGGATAACATCATCTATTTTAGGCATTCTCTAATTTTTTTCTATATACCTAGTCCCCACGTACCAAGAAGAAAGTTCTTAATATTCTGCTCTGGGCAAGTCTTATTTTATTTAATTCCGATTTGGCTGCAAATCGGTACATTTTAAGTGCATACTTCCATAATGGGCTTAAAATAGATTTGTACACTTTGTTTAATACAGGGATCGCAAATAAGAGTTATGTGGTAAAAAAAAATTAAAGGGAAAAAATGTCCTTGGATGAAAGTGCAAGGCACTATATATCATATTTTCGATAGACTATCCGAAAAAAGGATAAACTTTTATTCTTAATTTTTATTAAAAAAATCAAGCTTAATTTTTATTTTTTGACTATAAAAAACTTTTGAACACCAAATTCGGTTACGATATCTTCATAAACAAACGAATTATTCATCCAATACTTTTTTTTCGAGATCGTAGGATTACTCCACACCTAGATTGCGAGACCTTTTTGGGAACTTATTACACATAACACAACTGGAAATCTTCGCTAACAGCAGCAAGTAGAGGTCTTCCTAACCAGCTTTGGTTTCGAAGAGTATAGAAAGCAGATAGGAACGCCAGGTCATAACCCTATAATTGGTTCTTATGACCAGCTAAAAAAAAAAATAAAGCTTATAATTTTTGTCTTGTATATATCTATAAGTTTATTAAATAACGTAAAAAATTAACAACTGTCTATCCACCACTCGAGGGCCGCCATACGGCATGCTCTTCGTCTTCAGTAACAATCGCCTCGAATTCGGCATGTATGTTAGCTATATCGTTTTGCAGCTCCTTCATAAGGGCGTCGATTTGTTTTAAGTGTTCCTCATATTCTAGCTCGATTTTCTTAAGTTCTTCAATTTTTTTGTCGACAAAATTTTTTTCGGCAGCAATCGCTTCCAATTTTTTATGAAACTCATCAGGACTCATGCTCGGCTCAGCAGTTTTATACTTCTGCAAGATTTGCTGGATGTTCAAATCTTGGGCATTTTTGGCAGCCTCATGGCTACGTAGTCCCGGATCCAACAAACCGCAATCAACTTGCATCAGCTGCTCCTCTTGGTTGATAATTGGAACAATATTTACTTTATCCGACATATTTTACGAAATTAAAAAATTATGTTGTTCGAGCTAGTGAAAATTTTTGTATGTGATTCAATGATTTTACTTTACTAGCAAATAAGTCCAAGTTTGCTTGGTTTTTAACAAAGTTTGTAGGTAGAAAGAATTTATAGAAATATCGTCGATGTACTAAGTTCAAAACTTTGATTAATTGGTTATTCCTTCCAAAGATTTTCGCTAAATAGTTGTTTTTTAATCTTTATTCAACCCATACCACTTACCAACCTTGTGGCTAGGTGGCACATCTGGAGAGGATGCTCGACGACTCAATAGTTATAATGACGATTTTTTTCACATTGCACAATGTGTTCCAAAAAAATCAGGCACACTTCCAGTTACAATGGTATCTTTTTCGTAGACTGCAAAGTGGACAGAAAATATAAATTACAGCTTCTTTGGAAATGTTTTCGGGCTGCTATCCTGGAGACCAAAGTGTTGCTATAATCTTTGGACTTTTTCGCTTTGGCGATATGAACCACATACGATAAAAAGATGAACATAGTTAAATGGATACATGTACAGTGACTCCGCTACCTCGGTCAACTCCTTCGTATACATGAAGGAGCTCCATCCAGTAAGTTATTCAGGGCGCTAGCTGTGGGGTAGATCGTCCCTTCGTTGGGCTTACTAGCTAAATTTGATATCAAAGAGTGTCGAAACCATTCGCAAAGCAAATAGGTGCGCCAGGTCGTAACCGTTTTCTACGGATCTCTGAAGGAATTTCCCATTGGTGTAATATGGTGCTTTCATGACATTTTTTTCTTGCACAGATAGGTATTGATGAATATGTTGGCTCATAAGATTTATAATATGGTTGTCAATTCTGCTTATCTTGGTAGAGTCTTGATATAAACGTCATATAATTTCTTCTAGGGTCACGGAAGCACATAGTGCAAGCTCTCAAGAAGCATCTTTCAAATGCTCTAATGCATTTCATGTAAGACGGCAAGATATTAAACCAGATTAGGCAGCCATAGATTATAGTAAGATGAACTAGCGTTGTTTATATGATAATTTTTTGTTTTTTTCATTATGAATCTTGAATAAATTAACATTTTGTTTGCGAAGAAAGAATTTTTGGATGGAGTACGTAAAAGTCGGGCAAGGGCGACTTTAGCATATCCTGTACCACTAGCCTGCAATTAAATCCGGCATATTGCTTAAAAACACAAATAGACATTGATTGCCAAATCGGGTTACGATACCTTGAGCTAAGCTCAAAGATTATTTCTTTCAAAGAGGTTGCTTCAATAGTCGTTTTTTAATCTTCTTTCGATCCAAACTTACCGACCTAGCCACTATGTCCCAGATCTATATAGTATGTTGAACGACAAATAAAATGCATAGTGAAACTGAATGTTTGCCAAAAGTGGGATTAACTGGAGCTGAGTGTAAGTATTTCATAATTCGGTAAAGATATTTTGTGCTGAGGAACCATTTAAAAGCTGTCAGCCTTGAATTTGAAGAACAATAATGTTTAAGTAGGATTACTCGACACCTAGACTGGCTCCGCCAGCTCAAAGTCGAGACCTTTATGGGAACATATTACACATAACACAACTGGAAATCTTCGCTAACAGCACCAATTAGAGGTCTTCCTAACCAGCTTTGGTTTCGAAGAGTATAGAAAGCAGATAGGAACGCCAAGTCATAACCCCATAATGGGTAGCTATGGCAAGTTAAGAATAATAAAAAGCTTATAATTTTTGTGTTTTAGATTTAAGTTTATTAACTAATGTAAAAAATTAATAATAAAATCGTCTTATTCGAGAGAGGACAGTATGGTGTCCACTTTTTTTGCCAGCTCCTGCTCGTGTTGGTCAAGTAGTTGGTCATTTTGCGAAATGATCTCCTTTATTTCAGCTAACATATTGGATTGCCTAATTGCTTCTGCTTCCAGCTCATCCATTTTTTTACCCAATTCCAAAATGTCATCGAGAAACTGCTTCTTCGTTTTTTGCTGCTTTTTCTCTACATTTTTCACATTTTGGGTAGCTTCATTCTTACAGTCAACCTGCATCACTGCGACTTCAGCTTCAGAAGGCGCCTCCAGCTGTTCCTCCTGGTTGATAACTTCAATGATGTCCACTTTTTTCGACATACTTTTTAAAATTTTAAAGATATACATAATTTTTATTTGTATAGTTATTTAGCTTGTAAAAATTACTGGGAGTGATTGTTTAAATGATGACTTTAATGCCAAATAAATCCAAGTTTCCTTAGTTTTCAACGAAGTTTGTTGGTAGTGAGAAATGACAGAAATATCGTCGATGTACTAAGCTCAAAGCTTTGCTTAATTGGTTATTCCTTCCAAAGATTTTCACTAAATAGTCGTTTTTCAATCTTTATTCGACATAAACCACTTACCAACCTAGTTGAGACTAGGTCTCATTGAGAAGAGTCAATGAGAGTACTTAAAAATACTTGGGGTCTCTTAACCATGAATTTCAATGATTCGGCACCTAGCGACTAGGTTGGCAATTGGTTGGGGTTGAATCAAGTTTAAAAAACAACTATTTAGTGAAAGTCTTTGGAAGGAGTAACCAATTAATCAAAGTTTTGAACTTAGTACATCGACGATATTTCTAAAATTCTTTCTACCTACAATCTTAAGTGAAAACTAAGCAAACTTGGACTTATTTGCTAGTAAAGTAAAATTGAATCAAGCAAACACATTAAAAATTTTTTTTTCTAGCTTGAACAACTTCTAATTTTTTAAATAAGAAAATATGTCGGATAAAGTGGATAATTTTCCACTTATCAACCAAGAGGAACAGCTGAATCAAGTTGTCTGCGGTTTGTTGGATCCGGGAGTACTTAACAATGAGGCTACCAATAATGTTCAAGATTTGGAAAACCAGCAAATATCGCAGAAGTCAATAGCTGCTGAGTCGAATCTTGAAGACTTTCATAAAATATTAGAAGCGATAGCTGCCGAAAAAACATGGTTCGATAATAAGTTAATAGAAATTCAGAAGATCAAGCTAGAATATGAGCAACACTTTGAAAAACTCGACCTCCGTTTGAAGAAGGTGCAAAGCGATATGGCCAACATGCAGTCTGAATTGGAGGCGATTTTTGATGAAGAAGAAGAGCATGCCGTATTGCCCTCGCGGGGCGGATAGACAGTTATGAATTTTTTACTTTATCTAATAAAATTATATACACAAGACAAAAATTATAAGCTCTGTATTATTTTTCATAGCTACCCATTATAGGGTTATGAATTTCCATCGATTCCAGCAAATTCAGCCATAGGTACATAGAAAGATAGTTACACCTAGTCTTAGGATATTAGTCAAACTTAGAGAAGATTTAAAAAACTATTACATAAAAAAAATAACCTAGATTTTTTTTACAGCTATATATTGTATAAGAAGTGGATTTCTTTTATTAAGCTCACATAAACTTAGTGACATAACACTGCTTGGGTTATCTTGCCCAAAGCAGCGCAAAGAGCACGCGCTGCGGCTCTCAAGAGACAGCCAACACGTGAGCCAACGCCGCTCTCTTAAACGCCGCCGCTCTCTTTGTT
Source organism: Chymomyza amoena (assembly GCA_037043745.1). Taxonomy (NCBI): domain Eukaryota; kingdom Metazoa; phylum Arthropoda; class Insecta; order Diptera; family Drosophilidae; genus Chymomyza; species Chymomyza amoena. Next base: position 243,833 of record JBAMAX010001493.1, on the reverse strand, counting down.
GTTGTGGTGGTGTCTGCTGCGCAGCTCTCGCTCTCTCCAAACCGAGCCTTAGCCGCGCTGTGCGCGTGCGCAGCTCATCATTTCAGTTTCTTATCTCGTGCGTTGCGTACGTGAAGCGCATAAAAGCGGCAGACGATATATTATTTTTTTTTTTGGCAAAATTAAGCGCAATTTATAATAATAATTTATAATTATTTGTAAAAAACTCTAAATTGTGCAGTGTGTGTGTATGCAATTGTTTATAACTTGTGGCTTGTGTTTTTTTTTTTTGCTCAAAGTTTGGATTATAAAACCCACTGCAGCTGAAGAACTTAAAGTTTTCAAGGTAAGTAAACAAAATCAGTGCCAGGTATTGTTGCCATGTCAGGCCGTGCCATGTTCCAGATCTAGACAAACTGTCACACCTGGTAACACACACACACACACACACACACTCTGGTGTATCTGTGTAATTATGCTCGCACCCATGTGCCTGTGTGTGTGTTTGTCTATGCTCTAGCTCTAATTTTAATTTAGCTGCAAAAACCCTAGGCCCAAAAACGCAAAGACCCTAGACCCTGTTCCTTCTTAGACCCACAAAGGGGTGGTGCATTGCTCTAATACATTTAATTTGTTGCTGTTTTTTTTTTCTCTGCTTATAAGCTACCCTTCGCTGCTAATCCTTAGGGCACAAGTCATACACACACAGCACACACACACAGACACGACACGGTCTAGAGCGACATCTTAAGGATATAATATTTTTTCTGCTCGCCTCGGCTCAATGCATTTCTTGTCTAATTTCTTTTTTCTTTTTTTTTTTTTTGCTGGGGTGACGTTTATGGATTACATGAAAACCCATTTCATGTGCAACTACCTTTGTGTGTGTGTGTGTGAGTAGTTGTGTGTGCGTGTGTTTTCCTAGGCAAACACACTTTTATGTTTGCGCCTTTCGCTTTCCAAGGAACTGCTGCTTCAAAACTCATTCCGCTTCAGTTTTTTCGCAAAATGGCATCATTATGCTGGGGCGTAATTGTTTCACGGACTTAAACACACACACACACTTAGTTCTCACACTCACACTTTTAAAGCGCATCCTTGGCAACTCAATTTTATGGTTTGTGGCCGCTACGCGCGCAAATAATGGCGCAAAAATCTGTTGAAATTAGCATAAATTTAATTTCAAAGCCAAAAACCTGAAATCTTTAGCAGCAGTCCTTAGCGCAAGGACATGAAAAACGAGTTTTTGGCAAACAATTTGCAAAAATTTCTTCAACGTTTGCTTGCAACTCGCTGTCTGTCTTACTGTCTGTTGCACAGACTATTTGCCCAAAAACCAGTACAAACGTCAATCTTAGCCAGCTGCCTTACTATTGAACTCTGCTCTCTCTCCCTTGATAGCTAAGTCACTGTTCTGCAACTAAACATGCCCACCATGACACACTATGCGCTGGATCGTCGCTTGCATCGTCATTCCAATGATGAACAACGTCCTGTACATCGTACGGGCTCACTCAGCGGTGAGGCCAACAAGGAAAACTTTGGCGTACACTTCATGAGCAGTCCCTTTGGCAATAGCAGTCTCATAGCGCTGCAAGATCTAAGCAATGTGCATGGCAAGAGTCCGCAACGTCGCAGCTTTAGCGAAGGCAGCGGTCCGAGGCATGCCACACCACAACGTACCGCCGGCACGCCGCTGGCCGCCTTACGCTGTCTGCCCCGTGGCCTTGAAGATTCACAATTGTCCTCCTCACGCATGGGCGATACCACGCTGGATCGCATGTTGGATGCCATCATTGAGTCGGCACGTAAGGAGGTGCGCTGCAAATATGCCAGCTCTGCTGCTGCCAATCTGACTGCAGCAGTTGCTGCCGCCGAAGCGGATAACTGGAGCGAGAGTAGCGTGCATGAAATGGAGGTCAGAACGCCCACACACTTGAGGCGACAACGTGTGGTGCGGCGTAAGAATCAGCACAACAATCAGCAACAAAAGAGTGAGCTAAAGCACAAAATGCCCACCCTAGAGCAGCTGCAACACATACCATCCACCAAGCGTTGCCTTAGCTTCTCCTCTAGTGCCACATCCAGTGATTTGGATGATGAGGATAACTTTGGCAATGAGGCAAAGCGTGGCTCTATGGCGTCGACAGTATCGGTTAGCAGTCAGGAGAGTCAATTTAGTGCCGGCAGCAGTCAGACAGATGAGCTGGGCAGCATAAGAGGCAGCATCGATTTGGCCACCTACTACAATGCCCAGGAGCAGCAATTAAATGTACACGGTGAGTTCCAAAAAAAAAAGAAGTAGTTGATTTGGTCTGTAGAGCTCTGGACATGATGGAAAGAGAAGTAGAAAGATGGAAAAATTAAGCTAGTAGGGGATGAAGTGAAGATAAAGTCATAAGTGTGGGAAACCTTTGGTGGTAGACTGTTTATGACTATTCTCGTGACTTCTTGTACCCTGTACCCAGGGTCGTAGAGACAAAATCCGGTCCTGCGGGGAAAAATGTACCGGTCCCTCTATTACACCTCTAGCTTGAATCACGGCAGGTCGACAGTAATCATGCTGGGCCCGGGAGGAAACCCTCCTTCTCACCACCCTCTCGCCGAGCCTGTCTGTAGATTTTTTTTAATGTACATACGTAAAAGAAAGAAGTATCTATGCAGAACTTGAGCAGTACTGTCGATAGATCGAGGAGTTTCTGAAAGCAAGGAGAACAGAATTCGAACAAAATTGCCCAAATTATATTATACCAGCTTCTAATTCAAATTTAAAGCTTCCTTTTAAAAGCCATACGAGGTACAGTTTGTGTAACTTTCCAACAATCTAATACTATGCATATCGGGCTCACAAATTTCGGAAAAGAGTAGAAGTATCTAAAGTTACCATTTAGCAGGAGAAAAAAAAATGCATTGATTGGTCATCGAGCCTTGATCCCTAGACACCTTTAAACGTTGAGATCAGCAATCTACCAACTGAGTTACCTCTAAACTTGACTTCTCCGCAGAGGCGTTTCGGACTTTGACTTTATATTTGACTTCACCACAGAGGCTTTTCGGACTTTGACTTTATATTTGACTTTATCACAGAGGCTTTTTGGACTTTGACTTTATATTTGACTTCACCGCAGAGGCGTTTCGGAGTTTGACTTTAAGTTTGACTTCACAAAAGAGGCGTTTCGGACTTTGACTTTATATTTGACCTTACCACAGAGGCGTTTCGGACTTGGACTTTATGTTTGACTTCAACAAAGAGGCGCTTCGGACTTTGACATTATGTTTGACTTGACCAAAAGGGCGTTTCGGACTTTGACTTTATCTTTGACTTCATCACAGAGGCGTTTCGTATTTTGACTTCATGTTTGACATCACCACAGAGGCGTTTCGGACTTTGACTTTATATTTGACTTCACCACAGAGACTTATTGGACTTTGACTTTGCGATTGACTTTTCCAAAGAGGCGTTTCGAATTTGACTTCACCAAAGAGGCGTTTCGGAATTTGCCTTTATGTTTAAGTTCACTAAAGACGCTTTTCGGACTTGGACTTTATGTTTGACTTCACCACAGAGGGGATCGAACTTTGGTATCCAAGTAAATTGGGCCTTTCTACGAAATTTACGAAGTCCTAAACTCAAGCTTGGTTTGCTTAGCATTTATAGTCTCTTAGTTAAAGGCATTCGTACAGACAGGGGGACGTATAAGCAGACAGCCATGTACCCCCTACTTCACATTTTTTAGGTTACTTTGGTGAGCTTAAGGCATCTTCATCTCTGTTAAGTGGCAAGCTCTCAAAAAGTCCCAAACAATTTTTTCCAAATCTATGCATCTGAGAGCTGCTCACATCTTTCCAATTAACTATTCCTCACGTCCACACTCTACAGTCCATAAACACTCCCCACACATATCAACCATATCACTCCATTAATGTCTTGCTATATTTATCAATCTCTCTCTCTCTCCGTCTCCCTGTTTGCTCTTAATCTCCCCCACAGTGATACGTTGTCGCGACTTGCAGCGTTCCCACGGCTCTGGTGCTATTAATGCTTATGTTAAGGTGGCGCTGGTTAATGCTCAAAGCAATGCCGGTGGTGGATTCCAGCGTACGGCCGTGCATCGGCATTCGAGTCGTCCGTATTTTGATCAGCGTTTTGGCTTTAAGATTGTGCCACAAATGCAGATGGCGGCGGAGGAGTCGCTGCAGTTGCAGCTGGCTGTCTGGCATCGGGATCGTCATTTAAAGTGAGTACGAGTAAAGTCAATCCTGCCATTTTATTTCTTTACTCATATGTGTGCTTTTCCTGCCACTTGGTGTGCTTCTGTGTGTGTGTATGTCATTCACCCCCAATTTTGAAGAGGGCTACTATAAATTGTTTCAGTTTTACTGTAGCATACTTTACCGCGCTGCCAGACTCTATGACAGCATAAACAACAAGAACAACAAATGCAGGGTTGTAGTACTCGAACGTGTTGTGACATATCCGTTTTATACATTTCCATCATGGTGGTGTTAACGAAGATGACGCTAAAAAGTGCGGCGTAATGTTTGCGCAGCAAAAGCTTTTACGCGTGACGTCATTGAGTTAACTTTTATGCGCGTGCTGTCATATGATATCGTGGAAGGTTGAAGATCAAGGTTGCCACTGGGGGGTGGCGCGTCGATTGACGTCAAATCTTTTGTATTTACTCAAATCGGTGGCCCGTAGTGGTCATTTGATTTTAGGTATAGCCAGAAGTCGAAGGCTGCTAAATTAGATGAATAAGGAGCTTTTGAATTCGTTTCGGACGAAAAACCTTAAACAATCAATTTGTTCCATATTTTTCTAATCGTTCAATACTTTCAATACCAAACGAGATTTGATGCATTTAAGGCCCAAAACGGCTTTTAAAATAAATTTAACTGATTTCTTTGTAATTCAAAAATTGCCAGTTGACAGCTTCAACCCACAAATCTGAAATTTCTTGGACTTGAAGATTGATGGCTCAATAGAGCGCTCTTCATCTTCAACACTTTATCTGCCTTTTTAGACCTATTTAAACCTTTTGTAAACATTTATTTCAGATATAATTTACTCAAGAAAAGCCTTATGCAATATTCTGAAAATATGAATATTCATTCCAGAAACAAAATTTCGTAAATTATTTGCTCGATTAATTTAGACATTTTAAATATTGCCGAATTAACTTTTAGAATCTAATAAAGCCAAGCATAACGATAGAAACAATAATGAATTTTTCGATGTAATATTAGAATAAATTATTAAAAACTGATAAGCTGTAGAATTTTAAATTGATCTTATCTTTTGGACACAGAAAAAAATCGTGTCAAAAAGCACATGAAGTAAATCGTTAAATTGCTATGAAAATGAATTAGAAAGGGGCATACCTAACTAAATTTTTAATGACCTAGATTAAAAAAAATACCTTCAAAATTTATCAAATTTTTTCATTATAAAAACAAGCAGTATGTATTCTATAAAATATTACATACATTGTTTATAATTTTTGCGAACTTTTGGGGAAAAAAATAATGAATTTTATACAACTGAACATTTTTTTTTAAATTTTCGCTCTATTTTTTTCCAACATTCTTCCACCAAATTGATTTGATTCATATTTACACCAAATAAATAATGTATAAAAATACAACTTAAAAAAAATGCTAAAAGATGTTGATTGATTTAAGGAGCATACTTATAAACAAAATAAGTAAATTTCTTTTTTTTTTTTTTAGGAAAATTTGTTAAAGAGTACCAACCACATGAAATCATTGAGGGGGTTTTTAGCTCCGCACCTGATTGGTATGAACATATCGAGGTTAAACTTATGTTGTGCACACCGTCTGAGGTGTGGCTATTATATAGTGTAAATTCCATATCAATATGCTTATGCGTACGAACACAATCGGTACCATATGAAATCCATTAGGGGGTTTTTGGCTCCGGACCTGATTTATGTGCGTATGCGTGAACGTATCGAGTTTAAACATATATCGCGCTCATCTTATGAGGTGTGGTTCACGCGTAGCATAAGTTTCATCTCAACATGTTCACTCATACGAGCACAATCGGTACCACATGAAATCCATTGGAGGGTTTTTAGGCTGCGGATCCGATTAGTATACATGAACGTATCGAGGTAACACTTATGTTTTGCATACTGTATGAGGTTTGGCTTTCATGTATATTATAAGCTTCACCTCAATACGTTCACGAATACGAACACAATCGGTTCCACACTTTTTTTTGGTTGACATATTTATGTATAAATTTTCTTCGCTTGACCTATCAGAACGTGGCCTATCTTCGATGTCCGCATTAGCCGAACGGAATCGTCGGAGCCACAGCTTTGCTCTTGTGCTCAATACTAACTTGCGTCCAAGATTTACGCCTTTTTAACTTATTCGTAGTTATACAGTGGAATGTGTCGAATTTTCTCTTTATAAATACGATTTGGTATGATCCTATGCGATATATAGATGAGAAGATATAGCTTATTAAAGACATCTAGCGAAAGCTGCCAGTTACTTTTGACTATACCTAATAAAAAAAACACCCTATGACCAATTCCTAGATCCGCGCCTGGGATATACCATCAAATGTAAGCTAAGCGTTAAAACAAAATCGTTTCCAATTTATGATTCAAAAGTCGTCGAAATTGTACAGTCAGTATTGTCATTATTTTCAGACTGTTGAGATAGTCTCCAAATATCAAAATAATTATCTTCCATTTCAATAAGGCAGAACTGCGGGTTAAGAATAAATTTTCGGACTTTTTAACATATTTTTTTTTTCCGAAAAAGGGTTCCTCACAAAGAGGAGGGGCACTGCATCCAAACGGTCTTTTGTACCATACCCTTAAATTAAAGCAAAAGACTTTCCGCTTTCCGCATGAATAGCAGTAGGTCTTTTGTTGGTATTGACCTGAGACGGAAGATACTAATCCGTTCCTTTCCCATGTGACAGGCTCTGTCCCATACCCGTGCTGGGCAGTCACAGAGAATATGTCAGGTGGTTTCATCGTCTTCTAGACAGAGTCTGCACTCCAAAGAGTCCAATAGGCCAATTTTCTGTAGATGGTATGTAACAGTGTGGGGGCCAGATAGGTAAGCTACCAGGAGCTTTGGGTCCGCTCTGCCAAGACCTTTTGTCTTGATCGCATCTAGAGGTTTGACAAGCACTTTTGCTTGACGCAGCCTCGGTAAGGAGAACCAGTATCTGCTATGTTCTCCTGCAGCCCATTTGATTAGCATGGTCTTGATCGTGAACCACCCAATACCACAAAACGGCGCAGGAGATATAGTCAGGGTAGAGGCACCCTGTCGTGCTAGATCGTCAGCGATCGTGTTACCATCTACTCCCGAGTGTCCAGGCACCCAACATAGCACGACTTTGTTCCTGGCGGACAGGGTTTGGAGATAGTTAAGGCATTTTCTAACCATCCTGGAGGATATGCTCCATGACAGCTGTCGGACAGGTACGCATAGCTCCCGAGAGAAATATGCATACTAATCTTTGAAGGTTGCTGCATTTCTTAATGGCAACATTTTGCTGCGTCTTGAATCACCACACAAGGTCCTGCATATGTGACGATAGGACGTACCATCTTAGGGTATATCCATTCTATAACATGAGGGCTGAAACCCCATGTACTGTCAAAGAATTTTCTACAGGCCTGAGTAGCTTTGCAGAGCACGTGTTCTAAGTGGGAGTTCCATAACATATGATTAAACAAATAGCTTGTTTTAATCATGATAAATTCAATGAAATTATCAAATTAAAAATTTGTTTTTTCCCAGAATGCATAATTTTACTTCTTTCAATACTAACGCATTTTAAATTCTTTAAAATTTACCTTTTGTCTCAGTGCACAGTCAACAACTTAGCTGCGCTGACGTCACACGTCCAAAGTTGCTACCTTTAATTATTGCTACCCCGCTTTTATGCTACTAACCGACTTCCAGCGTCTGCGCATAACTTTAAAGCAAAAGTTTTGTTGCAAGCACAAAGCTCGCCGCAAGTTGGCAAAGCGCAGTTTCCATAACTTTCCCGACACATCACTAGGAATGTGTGTGCGTGTGTGTGTGTACGGAAAATTTTCTGGGTGAATTTTGGTCTGCTCTGGTCGGTCTGTTCAGCTCAGTAGCGACTCAGTTCGAGTGTTTAGCTCGCGCGAGGCAAATCGGCTGGCAACGCTGCGCGAGAAAACAAAAGTATATAAGCTGCAACAGCAACAATAACAACAAACACAACAACAACGAGTACATAGTACGTGTAAAGAGAGAGTTAACTTGCTGCTGCTGATATATTTCTTTTTTTTTGGTTTTTTTTTTGCTGCTTATTTTTGCTGCGGAAGTGGCAAACAATGCTGTAGTGTGAGTGTGTGTGCGTGTGTGTTTAAATGTTTTAAGGCGAGTGCCTAAAAGTATGCAACAAAAAATTATATAACTCGAAAGTGTAGCATTAGTTTTGGGGCAAGCCAAAATTAAACAAATTTGAAAGCGTAAGCGTAAGCATATGTGTGTGTGTGTGTTGGTGTGTGTCAAAGCGTCAGTATGTGTGTGTGTGTGTGTGTAACTGGTGCACGTAGCAGGAAATATGACAGACTAAGTCTGTCGATGGCCGCATGATGGCGGCCATGTGTACACATGCGTGTGTGTCTGTGTGTGTGTGCTGCTACCGTGTGAACGCACCTTGCAACACGCTTACACTCTTAACTTATGGCCATTTGCTGCTGCTGCTGTTGTTGCTACTTGAAGCTAGCAAAAGTTAATTAAAATTCAAGGACATGCTACAAACAGCGCCATCTAGCCATTAGCTAAGCGCACGTTGGGGGCAGCAGCAGCAGCATATAAAAAGCCATTTTTATAGCATACTTTTGAGCGCAGCGCCTTTATGAGCAAATCAATAGAGACACACACACAAACGCACACGCAGACGGGGCTTATGCTTCACAATTAAACGGGGGTGTGCCTAAAAACGTTACAAACAATTTTTGCATTTAGTTTTCAAGAGATAACGAGTATATTAAGATATTAGATAATAGCCAGAGAGCAGGCAGGCGGTCAATGAAATTGGCTGCCTGCAAAATTCATATAGTTCAACTTTTAGCCATCAAATTAGATAACAGGCCACTCATTTAAGTCTTTAAAAACTTTTGCCAAATAAAATATTAATTGAATTTAGCCAAGTTTGCGTTTTAAACGTCTCAGGGCCAAATAACTATGGTCACATATGCCATAACATTTAATAGCTACAATTTGGCTTATTTCTCATAAAATATTAAAATATTCACTTTACTTAAAGCTTCAGTTTAGTTATTTAAGCTAATTTGACCACATGTTTCTCTGAGGCCCAATTTGCTCTTTGGTCTTTGTGGTTTTTACTAGAACTCTAGACATTTTTAGCTTATAATAAATTTATAGAAACACAAACCAACCGTCAATCAAAAGCTTTTGTTTTAAAATTTCCAAAGCTGTCAAGCATATTGCGGCTTTTGGCAAGTAATTTGCTATAAGCAAATTTCTTATACATTGACGGAATGCTCTTGGCCTTTAAAACGCTTTACATAGATAAGTTCGAAATATTTTTGTATGCATTGAAAACTTTATAATAGAAGCTTTTAGCTGTATGCCAGAAATCTCTAGACTGTTTTGCATAAAACAATTTTCTACATTGTAAAAGTATCTGCTGTACAGAAACTATTTAGCATACAGGTAGTTTGGTATTGCGCTGAAAACTGCTTGACAAAATGTACCTAACTTTTTAGTTGCCTAAGGGATTCAACGGTTTAGAGGAATTTCTATTTTATAAGCTAACTTTCATAATGGCTTTACAACTAAGCTATTTCGTGTATACAGAATTTATGTAATATAAAATTAGTAAGAAAAAGAGTAAAAATAGTCAACATATTGAAAATTTCCATTTAATTATCATGGCATAGTTTGACCAGAAAAAAAAGTCATGAGGAAACAAAATTTTTTTATATAAAGGCATATACATACAATCATATTTATTTTTCAATTTTATCTATAATAATTTAATTTAATTTGCATACATTTCATTTAGAGACTGCTTTATAGTCAGTTTACCTGTTCAATCTTCCTTTCAATCTTTCATTCTTACTTTAGTCAGTTCCTTTCAAACTGTCCTTCTTATAGTCATCCTTAACTTGGTTAAGATCCTTTCATAATCTTCTCTTTTTTTTCTTCTTTTATCTTTTTTTAACTCTTTGAGGTCCTCTCAATCTTCTCTAAGTTGCTCTTAAAGTTAGTCGCCTTGGGCTAAATTCAGAGCGTTCCCTGTTACAAATAAGCTTAGCCAACTTTTAAAGTGCTTAAGCAAGCGCCCACGTTCCAAAAAACAAATCCGCACATTTTATGCGAATTCGTTTTGAAACCACATATTTGCCTGTCCAGATTTCCTCAAAACAATTATTTTATTGTGATTTAGAATCGAATATTTTTGAAACTAATCTCAATCTTCTCTAACTTGCTCTTAAAGTTAGTCGTGTAGCTAATGCATTTGGGTGAAATTCAGAGCGTTCCCTATTACAAATAAGCTAAGCCAACTTTTGGGATACTTAAACAATCGGTCGCGCTCCGAAAAACGAATCCGCACATTTTATGTGAATTCGTTTTGAAGCTACATGTTCACCTCTCCCAATTTCCTCAAACCGATTTAATATTTTCAGATTCTATTTATGTTAGAAATAAGCAAACCCAAATTTTGAAAAACTTCAGCAAACGCCCTGTTCCGAAAATTCCGAATTTGCTTTGAAACCAGATATTTGCTTTTCCGAATTTCCTCAAAATGATTTTTTATCTGTTTTAAGACGAATGTTTTTCTGTAGTAGCAATTAAAGCTAATTTTTTAAATAGTTTGAAAAGTGCTCGCATTTTTAACTGAAATTATTTATTAAATAATCTTTGAAATTTTCAGACTCTATTTATGGTAAATTTAAAAAGCTATATTTTTATTTATTTTAGAAATTTAACTTTCCATAATTTATTTTCCGAATCAACCCATTTGCAACTAAAAGCGAATTGTTAGATGGTGCATGTCTTGCATAAAAAAATGTTCAATGGCGGTTTAAATGGTTCATGTCTTGTATACAAATAATTTCCTTTGTAACAGACATGTCTTGCATAGTTGAATAATTTCCTTCGAAAGTTATAGAACTGTGCTATAGCGTAAGGGAAATACCCTTGAATAGAGCTATTCGGATTTGGTAGCATGCAAAAACGAAGTACGAACTAAAATTTGACGTTGATCATTATAAAATTCTTCTGATTATCTTACTTAACTATGTTATATTGCGCAATAATACTAAAGATTTTTTTTGTGATACCAAATTTTATGCTCATTTCGGTTGTTGACTCAAGATTCTACAAAGTTTTTATAAATACTTTGCAGAACTTTGACACAATACCACTCGATTGAACAGATGTTATGGTACAGCCGAATTTCATAGCTTTATTTTGTCAGAAACTTCTTTGAGTAGGGTTAAAAAACTTTTGATGATATTCGGTTATTTTGGTGTCCGATTTAAGCTTATTTTCTACATCACGTTTTCAGGAATGTTTTTAAGAATTTTTGTTCAATCAATGTTTGTAAGATACTGCAAAATATCTTTCCCAGTTTGATTTCTTACTCAAGAAGTTCTTTAAAATTTATTAGATATAGCCAGTGATTAAATAGCTTAGCTTAAAGCTAAGTTTTCTTTTTCAGGCACTTTTTATTATTTTTTTTATTGACACAAACTTGATTTTGAGACTTGAGACTTTGACTCAACATTTTTTGAGAGGTTTAAAAACCTTTAAGATATTTAGTTATGTGGAAGAAGGTTTCCAATCTTGTATTCCCGAATGTTTTCAAGAACTGTTGCTTAATCATTATTTGTAGTTCCAGAAGTATTTAAAATTTTTGAGACACTTTGAGAGCAAAATTAAATAGATTTTGCGACAGATTTCAGAGCACAGCTTTCTTTTTCAGGCACTTTTTAGTATTTTTTAAGACACGAACCTTGTTTATGAGACGTGAGATTTTGACTCAAAAGAGTTCTAAAAACCTTTAAGATATTCAGTTAGGTGCGAATAGGTTACTATCCTTGTATTCCCGAAGTTTTTAGGAACTTTTGTTCAATCATTATTTGTAAGATACTGCAAAGTTTCTTTCCCAGTTCCCAGAAATCGGTCAAGAATATTTTCAAAAATTCATTAGATACTTTGAGTGCAGGGGGCTTAGTAACTACACGATTGAATAGACTTTATGACAGATTTTAGAGCATAGCTTTGTCTTTCAGACAAGTTCTTAGTTAGGTTAAAATCTTTTTAAGATATTTTAATGTCTTTGGGATCAGGTTTAAATTTGTTTTCAATCCTTGTTGATACTGCGAAATTTCTTTCCCAGTTCGATAATCATAAAGTTTCTAAAATTTTTAAAAATACTTTGAGAGCTTTGATAAAGTACCACACTATCGAACAGACTATATTATGGATTTCAAAAGCATAGCTTTTTTTCACACACTTTTGTAGTATTTTTTAAGATTTTGTAGAAACAATTTTTCCGACTGGTTCTAGAAATTATTGACATACACTGATAAAAAAAATTAAATCTTTATAAAGTTTTTTGCTTCTTGATTTAAGTTCTTGAAATGAGAGCAAAAAATCTTTGAATAGGACCAACAAATTTTAAAATAAGATGGAAATTCTAGCATTAGGAAATAAACGTCTTAAATCAATCTTCAAATCTAAATCAAACATCGTGAATAACATTAGTGAATAATAATAGTGCATAAAAACTATATTCGTAATAGATGAGGAAACTGTTGATTGTGGGCAGTTGGATCCTTGGACCCTGTAAAGCAGTGGCGGTTCCACAGTGGGTTTTGGGTTCGCAACCCCAAAAGTGGTTCCGTATTCGGACCCCCTAAGACTGTTTTCAGGTCCGGGACCCCACCCCCAAAAGTGGTTTCGTTTGACAGTATCTTCCAAGCTCTAGTAAATACACAGTTTGAAGTGAAGAACCCCTATGACAAAATCCTAGATCCGCACCTGCTATAAATTATACCTATACTTAATCTGTATTTGCAGCGGACTCTACCGCACGATTTGATGACCAAAAATCTTGAAATCAGTAGGTTTTTTTTTTATCAGTGTAATATTCTCTTTATGTAAGTAAGTAGTTGCATAATTTTGGTTTCAGTCTGGTTTCTGACTCAATACGTTGTAGAAAATAAAAACTTTTAAGCAATTCAGATACTTGGGGTGAGATGAAAAAGTACCAAACAGGCACGGATGCAGGATTTGGTCTTAGGGGCGGTTTTTCACTTTGAAGTGTACTTATATATTAGAGCGAAAATTGGTCAACCCCTTTTTTAAACTTTGGGGCGGGGGTCCGAGCCCCAAAACCTCCCACTGGTAATGGATTAATTACGGCTTTGTAAAGGCAAGACTTGTTTTCCATATACTTGCTGGTATTTTTGAGGTCTTGTTTTCGAAAGTATTTTTGGGAATTTTTGTACCAACGCAAAACTTATTTCCTTGAGATTATTTGAATTAGTTAATAGATTACTTTTAGGCTTTGTAGAGACAAGACTGGCTTTCCAGAAAATTGCCGGTAATTTTGGGGATTGTTTTCGAAAGTATTTTTGGGAATTTTTTGAACCAACGCAAAACTTATTTCCTTTTAATAAATTTGGATTATTTGCATAAGTTAATAGACTACTTTTAGGCTTTGTCGAGACAAGACTGGCTTTCCAGACACTTGCCGGTCATTTTGCTGATTTTTTCGAAAGTATTTTGAAGTGTTTTTAAAACAACGCAAAACTTATTTCCTTGGGATTATTTGAATAAGTTAATAGACTACTTTTAGGCTTTGCAGACTTACTGTGTTTTCCTGTCTGAGACTTACTTGGAATTTTGGCGCTGACACTCCTTTTGATATTTTGAATTTCTTAATAGGTTTATAAAGCCTTGTGTATTTTTGGGAAATTTTAAACCCACACTGGAATTATTTTCTGTTCATTGGCTTTATTTCATGAAGTCAATGAAATATTCTAAAGCTTTAAAGAGAGGACCAATTTACAGCACACTTGCTAACAATTTTCGATCTCACTTTTTTTTCTATTCATCGCGGAATTGATTTCCCCAATAAATGTCCTTAATATTGCTAACACTATTTTGGTTGTTTTTAATAATTGATAAGGCTTACTTAGCTTTATTTTGCAAAGTATTTTTGGGAATTTTTGATCCAATGTAAAAACTACTAGTTGCTACTAGTTAAACAGGTTAAAATATTTTTAAGGTATTGCAGAGACGAGCTACATATGTCTGCCAGATGCTAGTTAGCAATTTTATATCTAACTTTTTTTTCTTCAAATCGTGCAAAGAAGTTCCCCAATAAATTTCCCAAATATTGCTAATACTATTTTCTTTGTTTTTAATAATCCGAGGCCAAAAGCCCGCCACTGGTAATAGATTCATTAAAGCTGAGTATAGAGAAGATTTGTTTTCTATACACTTGCTGCTAATTTTCGGGCCTAGTTTTGTAAAATATTTTTGGGAATTTTTGAGCCAACAAAAATATTATTTTCTGTCTATAAATACAAATAAGTTAACAGACTTTTTTAAGGCATTACAGAGACGAGCTATGTCTGAACGACACTGGCTAGCAATATTTTAGCCAACTTTATTTTTCCTACAATTCCCACAAAGAACTTCCCTAATAAATTTCCCAATTATTGCTCCACAAGCTCTCGTTTCAGCTGCTGCTCTGACTATATTATGCAATAAAACAGTCGGTTTTTTTTTGGTTTGCCTGGTAGAGTTGTGCCCCAAGCAGCCGGCAATAAATACCCTCAAAAAAAAAAACCACACACACTCAATCAAATTGATTGAAATGATTTGCTTCAATCAGCTAAACTACGCACAGTGTGGCTGTGTGTGCTAATTGAGTGAAGCAACTAACTAAAAGCACGTTTGGGAATTGCGAGGCGGCAATTTGTGCAAAACGTCAAACGGTCACACTAAACCCCCAAGCTGTTCGCTTATTCATGCATAATAAAAACATTTAAAATAGTGCTAGATATAAGTTGTGTCGGTGTGTGTGAGTGCTTGTGTGTGTGTCTTTGTTTTTGTTGTACAAGTTGCAAGAAGCAACATTTTGGTAAATTTTCCAATGGCAGCTGTTGAATTATTTATTGCCTGCTTTACGGCGCACTCAAGTATTTTGTTCTCGTCGTTGCTGTTGTTGTTGTTGCTGTTGTTGGTCAACATTTGTTGTGTTTATCTAACCTATATACATATATATATATATACCAACGACTATATAAAACTTAAACTAAACGTTAACTAGAAACGTAAACGTAAACCTTTTGGCCAAAACAAGCCAGCCCCATATCAAACGCCTCAATACCAACTTGCAACTTGCTACATTTTTAATGCTTTGCCCCCAATTTTGGCACCAGTGCGGGTGGTGCTCGTTTCCCAAGCTTTTTCGCCTGCTCCGTACTAACAATTGCTGCAGTTGCAAAAATACCAAAAGTAGAGAATCCACAAAAAAAAAATCAATAAAACTGACCCAAATAACGCGCGCAAAAAACTTCGCAGCTGGCAGAAGAAGCCTCAAATGCTACAAATAAAATTTTTCGCTGGCCAAAGCGCATTTCCGGGCCCGGTTCTCTAGACTCGTTCCTCGTTCCTCGGAATGCCATGGCAGGCAGCTTAAGTAGACGTGCTAATTGATTTATGTCACGTACGGCAGCTGGCAGCTCTTTCACCCGGGGCGGAAGTCTTTTTAAGTGGTATTAGTGGGTGGTGGTCTGTATGGAGGTGGTGCTTTGGTGCCTTTGAGGAAGGGTTTCTCTTCGTATGGCCTGTTCGGGGCGCTCTCTGCTGGGGGCTCGCGTGTGCACATAAATAGTAAACAGAATGTCAGTGCAACGTGACGCATATAACCAAAAACAGAACAAAAATTGTGGCCAACTTAACGTGGCTTGTTGTGGTGACGCCACGAAAACAACTAGTGACCAAGGCTACAAAAATGAAAGCAAAAAATTCATTTAAATTGCTTAAGACTCAAAGGGAAATTCTGCTAGTGAGAAGTGGGAAGTCTTTGACGTCGAATAAATTTTCTATAAAAAATGCAATCAAATGGAATTGGGCATTTCCTGTGTTCTTTACAGGTGTACTTAAATTTTTAGGAACTATTTTTACACTTTTAATCTTAATAGAATCTTAAAGCTTTCAAAAAAGTTCCAAGTTTCTAAAATTCAAACTTTAATAGTTTTTTGAATTTGGTCTGTATTGCTGTCCAGCTGTGATCTACTCAAAAATTTAAATAAGTTCAAAAATATATAGCTCTATAGATTTTAACTAAACCAGTTTGAAACCGGATATATCACGATGTGTGATATTCTTTCGAATTGGATCCTTTCACTTTTTTCTTCAACTATTTTTATTTCAATAAAAGCAATATTCTAAAAAAAAATTATGTTTTCTGAAAAATAATTTTTTAATTTCTCAAAAGAACCTTAAATTTTTCGTCATTTTCTCTTAAATATTTAGAATTTAAAAGAGCGTAAATTTCTAAAAATAAAATATTATAAAATTTCCGAAAAAAGGCAAATAATATTTTATAATTTTCTTATATATAGAATGAACATATTAAAAAACTAAAAACAATTTTACTGAAGGACATTAAAGATTTTTCAATTTTCTATAATTAAAAAAATTCAGTATTTTCTAAAAAGAAGGAAGGGTTCTCTAGAAAGAATTACAAAAAAAATTACAATTCATATAAAAAGCAAAATAAAAAAAAAATTTAAAGCTTTTAAAATTTAAAAACATTTGCTTTAAAAAAAATTATCTGTTTTCCAGTACAAATGTTTTCATTACAATTCGTATAAAAACTTATAAATTAATAAAAAATATAAAAATTAATTTCCGAAAATTCGATTTTTGTTTAGAAATACCAATATTTTCCATAAGAATTCATACAGAAAATAACATAATAATTATAATCACAAGAAAAAGTTGGAATTTTTTTAAAAATAAAACAAATTTTGCCAAATCAAATTAATAATTTCCCAAAAATAATTTAAAGTAGCTAAAAAAATAGTTACAGTTTTTTAAATTAAGTAAATTTAATAAAAACAATTAAAATTTTCCAAAAAAATATTAAAAATGTTCCTAATAAAATTAAGACCTAATTAGAGAAGCGTTCGAATTTTCTAAAAAATAATATCAGATCTTTACATGAAGATTCCTATAAAAAGCAAAACAAATAAAAAAATCGAATTTTCTTAAAAATTTAAAATATATTTTATTAAATGCTGTAGAAAATAAAAAAATCAACAGTTGTCTAAATAAGTTACGAACACTTTTAAAAAAAAGTACCAAAACAAATTTTCTTCAAAATCAAACTTATTTTTTGGAAAAAATACCAAATTTTCTTCAAAGGAACTAATTAATAATATAAAAAGTGCTTAAAGTTTATTAAGAATTCTATGAAAAATATCAACAATTTTTCATTACAGTAAAAACTAGGAGTTTGCACGAAAAATTAAAAATTGTTTAGAAAGAATTAGAATAAAAAAACTAGAAGAATGCATATAAAAAGCAACCAAATAAAAAATGGAAAGTGTTTCAAATATCAGAACATTTGTTCTAGAATGGAAGAAGAATTTTCAATAAAAAAATTAAGAGTTAAAACGAAAATCTTAAGTAAATGTCTTGAAAAATTTAAAAAAAAAATTTTTTTGCATGAAAATTCATAAAAGTGGCACGATAAATAAAATAAATAATACTAATAATAAAATTAGTATTTTTTTGAGAATTTAAAAGATTTTTCCCAAAAAGGCGCAGCTTTTTAAAAAAAATCTGTGTTTTAGTAATTCGTAAAAAAGTAAAAAAAAAATTGAGAATAGTCCTAAAAAAATTATTAAGTTATAAAACAAAAACAATAAATAATAAGAATTCTTATAAAAGTTTAAAGACTAATAACACTGTACAACAGTGATTTAGAACTTTTCAAGTGACCTAGTGTACGTTGAAGGTCTTGACGAGTAGATCGGTTATGATATCTTTATACACAAACGAATTATCCATTTAAAATTTTTTGTCGATGGAAGTTTAATTTTCTTGTTTACAATAAGCATAGTAACTTAAAAAATTATAGA
The DNA here is from genome assembly GCA_037043745.1 of Chymomyza amoena. Classification (NCBI taxonomy): domain Eukaryota; kingdom Metazoa; phylum Arthropoda; class Insecta; order Diptera; family Drosophilidae; genus Chymomyza; species Chymomyza amoena. The sequence goes on along the minus strand of JBAMAX010001493.1, from coordinate 225,678 downwards.
TCGATTTTGATAAACCATGACTTTTCTTATTCGACCTTGATATTTCTTCAAGATTAAATGTAAAAAAGTAAAGGTGTTTTAACAAAATGTTATATAAAAATGACTTCAAAGTGTAAAAAACTAAAAAAAAGTGTAAATCTTAGATAACTTTTAAAAAATCTCGTAGTTGCTTTGTATGAAGTATAAACAAGTATATATCATCTTAAAGCTTGAATCTTTTTCTTTCCAAAACCGTAAAGTACTTGAAAATCGGTTGAAAAATGGCGACGTTGTGATTGTGGGAAAACGATTTTTAAGCGATAACTTGCGATTTGGGGAGTGTTAGACAATTTTGAAACACACTATCGTGATCTACTCGTCAAGACCTACAACGAACACTAGGTCACTTGAAAGTTCTTTGATTTTTTTGATTTTGTAGTACAGTGTAATTAAAGTTTGATATTTCTTAACAAACCAAACAAATTTTCTACGAAATACAAAATTTTTTTAATGCATAAATGCAGAATTTTCTTTAAAAAATTAAGAATCTTCTAAAACGAACTAACAAAAGTACCAGAATACATAGGTTGAAAAAGGAGCAATTAAAAAAAGTGAAGTTTGACCTTTAATACGCATTTGATCTGAAGAGGTATAAAAATGGTATATTTTTATAGTTCCAAAAATTGAAAAACTAATATTTAAAGTTTGAATCTAAAAAATGAAAACAAATTTTCTAAATAATTATGAGTTTTTTTCTAAAACATAAATACCGAGTTTAATAAGAAAAAAATAAGAATTTTCTGAAACGAATTTTTATAAAAAATACCAAAATGCATAGTTTGAAATAAAAGCAACAACAAAAAAAAGTTTGACCCTTAGAGAGCATTTGAGCATAACAGGTGCTAAAATATGATATATTTTTATAGTCCCAAAAGGGACCACTGAAATTTAGTTGAGGTTTGGGAAAGCAGAATCCGTCGAATCGAATCGATGCTTGCCTTAAAATAAACCCCTGATAAAAATACTGAAAATAATACTAAAAAGCAAGAACTGAATTTTTTTAAACGCGTGTCTTATATGTGTGTATGTGTTATAATTTTTAAGCCTCTCAACTTTTGTTGAAAAAACCCAAAACCGATTTCAAACTTTTGGGCACTCTTCTAACCTCACTTTTTTCTCCTACTTTCCTTTTAGACGCAGCGAGTTCCTTGGCTGCAGCACATTTCCATTGAGCGCCTTGTTGCAACATAATCACAACGGATCCTATAAATTACAATCGCAGGCATGCCTACATAATTCCCGCAGCGGACAATCCCAAACGGAGGACTTACCAAGCCACAACAACAACAACAACAGTAGTAGCACTCGAATCGAGCTAAGTCCGGAGCAATTGCAGCGCCCCCGTCGCCGCAGAGTTGTAGTCCATCAGTTGCCAGCAGTGGCCGTTATTCCCGATATGGCAACGGCGGCACAGCAGAAGCCAACAGCCGCCGCTGCCAGCGTCAGCGCCAACAACGATGATGCCATCTGTATTGATACAATGGCGGCCGCCCTATCCGGCAATGGCGACGTTTTGGAACCGATGGTGCTTAGCAAGAAAGCGCTGCATCAGCGTGATGCTGATGAGAATCTTTTCTTGCGTTTTCTCGAACTGGATCCACCGGCCGATGATAATGCCAATAGCACAACAACAAACACAGCAGCGGGTGGCAACAACACGAGCGGCGGCGGTGGGGGTGGCAACAATAGCGGCGCCACCAATGCCAATGCCAACAATGCGAATCATATGAATGGCGCGGCAAAGGGCGGCAGTGGTAGTGGCAGTGGACGACGCTATTCCACCGTTGGCGGTGGACGGCAGATAGGACGCACGCCGTTTACCATGACCAAGCGACTGACACGCACGGAGGAGCGCGGTTTTGGTTTCTCCATAGTCTGGACACATCCGCCGCGCGTTGAGAAGGTGGAGGCCGGCTTGTCTGCCGATCGCTGCGGCATATTGCCCGGTGACTATGTTATATTTGTGGACAAGCACAATGTGGTCACGATGCCCGAGGCTGATGTTCTGAATTTGATACGATCGCAGGGCTCGACCTTGACGTTGGAGATTTTCAGAAGGTCAGGCGCGGGCGCCAGCACAACAACCACAGCCAGCGGCTCGGTGGCAGGCAGCCTGCCTGGTGGTGGTGCGCATAGAGCAGCGGACGGCATGGCGCGTCTGGTGGCCAGCACAGCGCTGGTGGGCGCCATTGAGGAGCAGCAAACCCCGACTAATACCATCACCAACATCAACATCAACAACATCAGCACCAACACCAATAACACAACGATAGTGGCAACGAACTCCTCCAATACAGCGCTGCAGCGTACTGGGAGCAGTGTGGCACGTGGCAACAATCTGTCACGACCGGCCACAGCCTGCTCCGGCACCACCTCGTCCATTGAGGCAGCCAAGCGGCGGCTGCATCTGCCGCAGGTTACGTTCAGCAAGGAGGTAGGCAAGGGTGTCCTGGTTTAGGTTTATACATATTTACTGTATAGTTTATGTACTGGGGTATTTTTTTTTTATTATTATACATATTATCTGCATATTGTATATAAAGTCTAAAAGCCTTATCGTTAAGTTTTATGCCTTAAGTTTTGCCATGATATTTATTTATTATTATTTACTTTTTTTTTGTGTGTGTATCTATTGCTATATATATATGTATATAAGAATATAAGTATATTATGTGTTTGCTTATGCCTTTATATAAACACTCGTTCGCCGCACGCTTGACAATAAAATTAAATTTTGTTTTATTTGACTTTCTTATTGGTTTATTACAAGAGCGAGGTTGCCCACTCTCTCGCTCTCGCTCTCTTTTAGTTTGCTTACGTCATACGCGCTAGCTGTGTTAACATACTCATTAGTTATGCATTATGGGGAACATTTAAGGCTCATAACAATTTTACGATTTGAATTGATGATCGTTAGCTAAAGTTTGGCTTAAAGTTTTAGATAGCATATAATTTTTAAATACTCTATCTGAAGGTTGAGGATTATACAAGTGCTCAAAAAGTTTAGTTTCGCCACAAATTCCCAAGTATACATTTATGAAGAAATTAGCATATATATATGTAATCAATCAATGACCTCCAAACTTCACTCTTTATACATTACAAATTAACAAGAATAATTGACTTTTTGTTCGATAAAAATGTTTATCATTACTTCTAGTACTTCAGAGGATATACCAATATAATATGAATATATGAAAATTTCAAGAACATATTCCAATCCAGTAATCAATCAGTGACCTCCAAACTTTACTCTTTATATATTACAAACCAACTAGAAATATATAAAAATGTTTATCCTTACTTCTAGTACTTCAGGGCATATACCAATATAATATGAATATATGAATATTTCGAAATATATTCCAGTCCGTCTATTTCAATTGTAATTGTTTGGTGTTCTTGTCAAGAAGAGCAGTATCAGAATCTGAGCAGTTTAGCATTGGGAGATCAGACCACAATCACTTCCCGTTTTTGGGATCACTGAATTCGATTGCAAGGCTCTGACATAACATCACAAAACTTCTTTTTGAAGTTCGTCTAATCGACGATGTTTATTCTACTGCCCTTTAATAGTTTTTTATAATATGCACCTTATTTTTGGTTCAAGAAAAAAATCTCTATTAATTCCAGACATCGCCTTTCTGATTCGGCTATAAACTGTAGGTCATAGTTCTCTTCGAATAGAGGATTGGGGATGCTCCTCCCAGAGGCGGCTGGGACAGACAGCGAAATTATTATTTTTAGGTTAGAGTCAATCAAGGGCTTGTTAGAAATCTCTCGATGGCTTAAACTCAAAAATTTATTTGAAATTTCTTGAGAGCTCAATATATCCAAGGTGTTAAATACAATTTAAAAACTTCAGTTAAAAAAAATAAATAAAAAAAGTGTAATTACAATTAAAGTAGGAAAGAAAAAAGCTCTTAACTTTCTTCTGAGTTTCGGTACATAGATTCGAAACTTGCTGCATAGGATCAAGTTCACTAGTTGAAGCTCACCTTAGAGCCAAGGTTTTCGGCAATTATTTCATATAAGTTAATCTATTTATTTCTATGAGTAACCTTATACAGAATTTCCATTTCACTTTAACAAATATCCTTAGGAATTTCCTGTAAATCAAAAAAAAACAGCGCAATAATAAAATTTTCTAAAATGCCAGGAAGTTTTATAAACTTTCTTCAATTCCGAAACCTTCTGTTCTCTTTAAATAAATTTAATCTGGCACAAAATTTCCTTTTAGTTAAAAAATATGTATCAAGAATTTTCATTTAAAAAAAATTCTTGCGTACTCTCGCTGTCTTTGATGAATTTATATGAGTAACCTTACACTGAATTTCCTTTTCATTTTAACATATCCTCAGTAATTTCCCCTAAACTCAAAAAAACAACGCCATAATAAAATTTTGTACGATGCCAGGAAATTTTATAAGCTTTCTTTGATTCCGAAACCTTCCACTCTCTTTAATGAACTTAAATGTACACCTTGCTTAAAATTACCTTCTATTTGAAAAAACTTAATGAGGAATGTCCCTTTAATTAAAAAATTAAAGACCATCTTAAAATTTTCGTGCCTGCTCCCTCTCTCTTCTTTGACGAATTTATTTGCACAGAATTTCCTTTTTATTTTAACATGTTCTAGGAAATTTCCCCTGAACTCAACAAAACAACGCCATAATACGTTTTTTAAGATGCCTGGGAATTTTATTTTTCCACTCTCGTTAATGAATTTATTTAAATTACACCTTGCGCAAAATTTCCTTTCATTTGAAAAAATTTCATAACGAATGTGCCTTAAGAATTTAAATGTGCACCTTGCACAAAATTTCCTACCACTTGAATAAATTTTATGAGGAATGTCCCTTAATATACAAAATTGGAAATTATCCCACAAAAAATTGCTTCTCTTCTCATACTCTCTTCTTTGACGAATTGATATGAGTAACCTTACACAGAATTTCCCTTTTATTTTAACAAATATCCTAAGAGATTTCCCTTAATTCACAAAAATAAAACAACGCCATAATAACATTTTTTTAAGATCTCAGGGAATTTTAAAAACTTTGATTTGAAAACCTTCCACTCTCATTAATAAACTTAAATGTACAGAATTTCCTTTCATTTGAAGAAATTCCGTGAGGAATGCCCAGCAAGCTAAAAAATTCTAAATCATCTCAAAAAATGCTTGCTTCCACTCTTCTCTTTGATGTATTACATAAAGAATCTAACACAAAATTTCCCTCACATTTTAACAATTATCGTTAGGAAATTCCTCTTACTTCAAACACAGCACAAAAATAAATTTTTTTTTAAGTGGCGGGAAATTTTTCTACAAAATATCTTTGACTCCGAAACAAAGCAGAAAATTTCATTTTAAAAAATTTCATAAAATTGAGCACCATTTAAAAAAAATGCCTAGCCTGCTTTCACGCTCTTTGATGCATTTTCATGGGTGGCATCACACAATTTCCCTCCCATTTTAACAATTATCCTTAGTGAATTCCACTAAATTCCAAAAAACAGCGCCAGTTTAATTTTTTAAAGGAATACAATGATTGCGCAACCTTTCACTCTCTTTAAATGATTTAGATGCACAAAATTTCCTTTAATTTAAAGATATTATTTAAGAAATGTCTCTTATATACGAAAACCCTACCCTTGTCTGGTTTTTTTTTTTTTTGAATATTTTCTCACTGGTTCCTTTTATTCATCTCTTTTTCCTGCTATTGTCATTTATGAGCACTCTTCTTTTTTATCACTCATTATATTTCTGTATCGTTATTTTTTGGGATTTAAAGATAATTTATTCTTTCGGTATGCTACTCTTTCCAACTTAACCATTTACATCCCATCTAAATCTTTGCTTCGACCTTTAACCCATTGCTGCCATCAGTCTATCGTGCCCATCACGGACAATCGTCGCCGTTTCCTGCTGCAGCTCATCAGCCGGGAGCAAAACTTTACCGCCGCCCTGCACTTTGGCATGCAACGTTTTGTGCAGCCGCTTGTGGAACGCAAGGACTTGATATCGCCCAACGATCATCGCACGCTGTTCCAAAACTTAGACGAATTGTTGCGCATAGCCGAGGACATACTCGAACAGCTGTGCAGCGGCGAACAAGATCAGGAGCCGCATATGAACTTTGCCTCACGCGTCTATCTGTCCAAGACTACGGCCATTTGTGCGGCCTACAAGAAGTACTGCAACGGCATCAAACGTGCCGATTGTGTGCTGGTCAACAAGTCCCGGCAGACAGGCTCCGAGTTTATTGCCTTCATTACAGAGCCACCTGTGCCGCGCAAGCGTCCCGATCTGACCATGTTTATACATCGTCCACTGCAGCATTTTCGTGAGATACTGAAGCTAATGCAGCTGCTGGCCAGCAATTGTCATGTGGACACGGAAGAGCATAAGAACTTTAGCAGCGTGATTGGTGAGCTGCAGGCAGCTTATCGTGAGATTACAGTGAGCAGTGGTCTAATGGAGCCACTGGGTGAGGGCAGACCGCTGCTAACGCTACAGGATTTGGAGTCGCGCATGGTGTTTACCAAATGCAAACCCTTTACGCTGGCCGTGCAGGGTCGACAATGGATCTTTGGCGGTGATTTGTCACGCGTTGAAGGTCGTTCCATAAAGCCTTATTGGACGTTGCTCTTCTCGGATATAATTGTATTTGCCAAGGTCAGTCGGGATCGCGTGCTGTTTATAACCGAGGAGCCTATACCCATTGCCAATGTGGTGGACTCTTGTTTTCACATGCGCAAAAAGAGTAAGTGGGTTAGGAATTCAAGGAGTTGTTTCTATAAAAGATTTGTGTTTGCTGCAGCTACCGAGTTTCGTTTGACGGTTGATCCAAATGGACGCCTGGCTGAGAGTCCTACGGGCTATTGTGCGCCGGATCTTACACGCACGCCCAAGCGTGGTGCACGTCGCAAGAGTCTTATACTGCGTGCTCCCTCGCTGGAGCTGAAGGCTGTCTGGCAGAACCTGCTGCAAAGGCAAATGTATGTATGGTGTTCCAGAAACTCCAGCTCAACTAAACTCATCTTTTCTACAGCTTTCTGGTGAACGCCGCCTTGGGCTCAACACCACTGTCCAGCCCGCTGGACTCGCCGGACGTGCTAAACACCCTAGTGCCTCTCAGCGACATTGGCTTGACCTCCGCCTCTATGGCCTCCATGAAGCTGCCCTCGCTGGACAGCATCAATCTTAAGCAGCAGAAACAGCAGGTGCGTCTCTTTCGCAGCAAGCGTTTAGATAGCTCCGATTCCTACGAGAATCTGCAGCGTTTGGCCAGCGCTTTGGTGCCACGCCCCGTTGGCAACGGCCAATCCTGTGCCGCACAGAGCCACTCACATAATCATACACACAGTGCCAGCACTCAAACCGCTCAGATCTCCTCTGCATCGTTGCCTTCGCGCACCACTTCACCCGCACGCCAGCTGCAGCCCACTCATGACGGCTGCAGCGGCTCCGTGCCCAATGGCGTGGGCGTCTTAGGCGCTGGCGTCATGGGCGCCGGCGTGGGCGACAGCGTCACCTCTTTACGCTCCATGCCGCAACAGCAGCGTCGCTCACTGCTGGAGTCACGCCCACTGGCAGCTGCACGCAGCTATAATACCACCAGCTCCTGCCTTAGCTTTAGCGGCAGCGGCAGTCTGACCGCACACACACAGACACAGACCTCGGGTCCGTGTTCGGTTGATCATTTTCCGGTATCCTCCTGCAAGTGCCTAACGGCCATACCCGAAGCTAGCAGCGAGCCGCTGGCGGTGACGGCTGTGGCACATAATACGCATACGCCACCGTTGCCGCCCATGCGGCATGCTCAAAAATTGCTCGAGTTTAGTCTCAGCTCGGTGGGTCGCTCTTTTATAGATGAATCCTCAAATGTGGTGCAGCAGCAGGTATCGCTGACCACGCCCGAAACGCCTACACCGAATATATCACCCAGTTCGCAGGTTTGCAACTCGGATGCCTTTTCCAATGACTTTGTGCCGCCAGCGGCAAGTTGTAGTAATGGTCGTGGTGCCAATATACCCTTGGCAGAGTTTGGTGGCTCTTGGGATTTGTTAGAGCTGGATTTGCAGCTGCATGAGGTTAATTTGGATCCCTGTTATGATACCGATGTAGAGGAGTGTATATTTATGGGTGATGGGGTTATTGCTGCGGGAGTAGAGGAAGACGACGATGAGGTTAGTGATGATGATGACGAAGAAGAAGATAGCGTGGTGGTCGATGATCCGTTTGGCATGCTGCCAACGAAGCCGACACCGCCAGATTCCTTGGATCTGTGATTTGACTTTTGGTTGCAGTCGGACAAGAAAACATAAAACCATACACGGATATATATAGAGTAGGATTAGTATCCAGTTAGATGACCTACGCCCGCTTTAGCTACACGCACGAACTATGAGCTTAGAAGGAACATACAAAATCCACTCTCTCTCTTAACTACGCTCTCGTTAAAACTCGCTCTCTTGCTCTCTTTGATGTGTGCTCACGTTTTTTGCTTAGCTTATTTCAACTACTTTGCTCTCCACTTGGCTTGTGCTAGAGATGGCAGCGTGATTAACTCGTGCTTGCTGTCACGTATTTGTGTGAACTTTGATATATAGAATATCTGTCCTTGAAAAACCCTTTAGTTCCAAACTCTAAAACCAGCAGTAGCAAAAAAATATTAAAAAATGAACAAAGCGTGTGATCTATCTAAAGGATGCCTTATGGGGAACTGTAACTAAAAGTGAATATAACAAATATTAAAAACAAAGCATTAGAAGTTGCCTTGAATGGTATGGTACGAACTGCAAACATTTTAGATAAACAAAGATTTTATTTGTATATTAAATAAGACATAACATATTAATCGAATATCACAATGCATACATTTTAATCGATATTTTTTTGTAGTTTATAATAGTTTTGTAATGCACTAGTTGCACTCATATATAATCATTATATGCGAAGGCACTCATACAGAAACATGTCTCTATACGAATACCAACGAGCAATCGAATATATATATTCTATGTATACATACTATATATTTTTTTTTAACTTACTATATACTCGTTTTTAACTATGTATGCCAATTGAGTGTAAATATCTCAAAATTGTTAACGAAAAGAAATTGATAAAGATCTGTTAGAGTTGATAGAGCTGATGATAAGATTGATAGAGATGATGATAATGTTGTTTGTATGTGTAACTTATGTATTACATATATATACACGCTAGTGATGTATTTAGAGTATTAACTATGCCATAGATAGTCGAATATAAAGTATATAGACACTTATACACACACACACTAACACATTGAGCTGTCTAAGGCTGAGCTCAGTACATACTACTATACATAACATGCATATACTATTTAGATTTATAGCTATACATACATATTTATATATATATAGTACATATATAACTTGTATTCATTCAATTGAAACGTTTTTGCCAATCCAAAAATATGCTTCCATTTTGTAGCCAAGCGCTTCAACTATTGTTGTTGTTATATAAATTACTATTTTAACTAATTAGCCCTTCCCTAACCTAAAAAAAAACAAAAAACTAGCCTTAATGATAAGTTTGAAAATTTATTTTTCGATTAGTTTTTAATCATTATGTTTAGCCAAGCTGTCATTCCAAATGTTGTAGGTTAGCTATATATATGTATTGTATTATATACTTATGCCAATGTTGAATTTTGTTGAACTTTGCCCCGTCAAGCGTGCGGCCATCTAATGTATATATTTACTATATAATATACATATATGTACTTATATATGCGCTTATATATAACGTTTACTATAATAACTTTTGCTCAGATTCATTAAAAAAATCACACACACACACATACACACAGCAAGTATTTATATAGTTAGTATATATGTACTTAAAGTCATCCACAATTAAAAAACAAAAAAATAAAGTTTATAAGTATATTATATAAAAATTAAGCAATTTTTAGTAAACAACATTTTTTAGCTTATGTATAGCCATTATTTTGCATTACAAAATGGCGGCACAACAAAATGCTTATATAAATAGGTTAGTGTATACAAGTCAATGTCAATTAAAAGGATTAACATTTTGTTGCCTTATATAAACAAAGCCAGGGACTTATATAAACCGTTTCAGTAGAAAATTTTCCAAACTCCAGCAACTGTGACGTCAGACTTCTTTATGCTAAAACATTTGTGAATCATAAGCCTATTAAAAGCAATATCAAGATACTGACGCTCGCTCGCTCGATCTCTTTGCTCTACTAGGCTTGCGCTAGAGATGGCAGCGTGATCAACTCGTGCTTGCTATCACGCTTCTGAGGGAAGTTTGATATATAGAATATCTGTATTGTTCACACTCTCCGTCCTTGAAAAACCCTTTAATTGACGCAATTTTTTGTTGTTGAAAATCTAATTATTGAATTTGAAATTTTTTTAAGCCTTTTTTGTATTTTAAAATTGAACTCATCCTCTTTCCTTCAAAAAAAGCTAGCACCATTTTACTAAAAATTAATTTAAAAAATTTAAAAAAATGTTTCAATTTTTTTTTATTTTTTTTTAATTTTAAAATAGAAGTTATCTGCACTCAAAAAAAGGATTAATGCCTTAAAAAATCTTTGCATAATAGATAAAATATTAAATTTTAAGTTTTAATTTAATTTTTTTAATTAATTTAATTTAATTTGTTTCTTTAAACTTTTTAATAATTTTTTTAAATTTTAAAAATGAACTCATCCCCCTTCCACAAAAAAAAAAGGTTGGCGACATTTTATTAAAAATTGTTAAGAAATGTTTAAAAAATATCTTTACATAAAATATTGAATTCGAAAAGATTTTTTTTTACATTTTGTAACACATTTGGAGTTATTTTTAAATGGAAGCTATCTCACTTTAAAAAAAGGGTTAACGCCATTTTATTAAAAATTGTTAAACAAATATTTAAAAAAAATTATTTTTTGTTATAATTATAATATTATAATAATTATAATTTTCATGAAAGATAAAATATTGAATTTGAAGTTTTATTTAATCATTTTTTCACTTTTTTTATTTTATAACTGATTAAAATTCTTTCACCAAAATAAGGGTAAGCGCCATTTTATTAAAAAAGTTTAAAAATCTTTCTATAAAAGATAAAATATTGAAAAGTTAAAAAAAATTTTTTTTACTTTTTTACCAATGTTTTTATTTCAAATTGGAAGTTTTCTCTCTTCAAAAAAAAAAGGATTAACGACATTTGATTGAAAATAGTCAAAAAATGTTTATGAAATGAAAGATAAAAAATTGATTTTGAAAAGTTCTTTTTGAATTTATTGTTTTTAAATTTTTTAACATTTTTTATTATTTTAAAATTGAACTCATCCTCCTTCCTCTAAAAAAAAAGGTTGCCGCCATTTTATTAAAAATTGTTAAAATATATTTAAAAAAATCTTTCCATAATAAAATATTGAATTTGTAAAGATTTTTTTTTACATTTTTTAATTCTTTTTTTTTAATTTTTAAAATGGAAGTGATCTCCCTTCAAAAAAAACGATTAACGTCTTTTTATTAAGAATTGTTTAAAAATGCTTAAAAACCTGGCATAATAGATAAAATATTAAATTTTAAGTTTAAAAGTTTAAAAAAAAATTGTTTTTTACACTTTTTTTCGTTTTAAAATTAAACTCATCCTCCTTTCTCCAAAAAAAAGGATTAGCACCATTTTATTAAAAATTGTTCAAAAATGTTTAAAAAAATCTTTCCGTAATAGATAAAATATTGAAATTGAAAAGTTAAATAAAAAATGGAAGTTATCCCATTTCAAAAAAAAGGTTTAACGCCATTTTATGAAAAATTGTTAAAAAAAAAATCTTTCAATAATAGATAAAATATTGGATTTAAAGAAAAACAAATTTTAATTTTTTAACACTTTTTTTTTTGTTTTAAAACTGATTAAAAAGCTTTTAAAAATAATATTTTCATAATAGTTAAAATATTGAATTAGCATTTTTTTTGTAACATTTTTTAACACTTTTTCTTATATATTTAAAAACGGCAGTTATCTTCCTTTAATAAAAAGTTAAGGCCAATTCAATAAAAATTGTTAAAAAATTAAAAAAAGAAATTCTTTTCATGAAAAAAATATTGAATTTGAAAAGTTTTTTTTTAATTTTTTTGTAAAATATTTTAGCATTTATTTTTTATTTTAAATTTAAAAAATTATCGCCCGCTTTAAAAAAAGGATTTCCGACATTTTATTACAATTTTTATAAATGTTTAAAAATATCCTATACGTAGATTTTTTTTTTAGTATCATGATGTAATATTTTTTGTTGTTAACTCGAAGATCAAAAAGTTTCTAAAATTCTATTTGTTCACGGAAGTTTTTTCTTGAAAAATAAAATATTAAATTTGAAGTTTCTTTTTTAAATTTTTTATTTTAAAATTGAAAAGTTGTCTCGCACTTAAAAAAAAGATCAGCACCATTTTACTAAAAAATGAGTAAGAGAATTTTTTTTCATTTTACAATCTCCTTACGAATTTCCCTTAAACTCTTAAAAATAGCGTCAAATTAAAACTGCCAGGGAATTTTATAAACTCCATTTGATTTCGAATGCTTCCAAACTTTTTAATTAGTTAAAATATAAAACTTGCACAATTTAAATTAAAAAATCTAAAATGATCTTATAAAATAGATGGCCTGTTCCCTGTGGACCCTTACACAGAATTTCCCTTTCATTTGAAGAAATTTGCTTAAAAATTTCCCCTAAATTAAAAAAAAAACAGCCAAATTCAAAATCTTGAAATATGACAAGGAATTTTATAATTTTATTTCGAAACTTTACATCATAAAAATATTTTTTTTCAGTACGCTAAGATGTTAGATTTTCGTTCTTAACTCCTTAATCAAAAAGTATCTAAAATTCTGTTGGTTCACGCTTCGTTAACTTTTTATCTTGATCTTAATAATATGAGAAATAGAAGTCAAAAAAATACAAATATTTTTTTCTTATAATTGTGATAATTTTTTATAAATAAATAAATAAAAATAAATACATATAGACCAAATAATTATTATTAATTATTAATCATTTAGTTAAAAATAAATAAATAAAAATATATCCATATAGACCAAATAATTATTATTAATTATTCATTATTACAATTATTTATAAATAAATAAATAAAAATAGATACATATAGACCAAAAATTTTATATACATAATGCTGGTGAGCTATTTTTTAAAAAATAGAGCATAATTTTAGGGGCCTAGACGCTTAGGAAATAATAAGTTCTCAGCCACAGCTAAGCAATAATTTTTATTAAAAATAAGTTTTATAATTCAAAAAGCAAACAGTTTTATTGAATTTAAGGTACCTGATATATACAGTAAAGACCCAGTATAAAGTACATAATATTTTGAGGTTTTATTTTATTGCCAACGCCATTTTGTTGTGCCCGAAACCATTTATAAAAAGCAGTTTTAGACATTGATTGAAGTTGACTTGAACACAGTACAGTGAACACTTGCATAAACAAACGCCGATGAGTATTGTTAAAAAATACAACATTTTAGCTAGTTAAAAAGTAATTTGCCATTGTCAAATGTAGTTGAATTATTTTTGCATTAAGCTAATTAATTATATAGTCAAATATTATGTAATTGTATTGTATCAAAATACACACACACACACACACATATACACACAACAAACACACATACTCATAGAGTTGCGCTCAATGTATGTGAATAACTTAGGATTTGTTTGAAAACGTTTTTTGCCATTTTGCATCAACAAAATAATAAAAAATAAAAAAAAATAAAAAAATGAAACATAAAAAAACCACAAAAAAAATGAAAGTGAGAAACTAATAATAAAAACCAAATGATTCTTTGACTAAAAACGCTTGTGATGTTCTTTTTATTTAATTTCCTACAAAATTCTCCAAAGTACCGAAAACCAAACCAAACCAAAACCGTACCAAAAACCACCCGAGCACACTGTACCGTACCACTTTGTACGTTGCCATAAAAAGCAGTAAAAAAAAAGAGAGAAACACAAAAAAATAAAAACCGCTCCGCATATCAACTCAACTCCCGGATCTTTCCAACTATAAAATTGGGAATATAAAAAAAAATCAGAAAACAAAACAAAAAAAAAATAATTGATAATTTAAAAAAAAAATTGTGATGGACTCAATTTTAGTTTAAGTTCTATTGCAACTTTTTGCCGCTTCTATCACATTCTATCGCTTAATTATTTGTTGTACTGTACTCCATGTTTCTGCTACTTGTTGTTCTTGTTGTTGTTACTGTTACTGTTTCTTTAATATTATAATAGATTATTGTGAATCAAGCGTTTTTAATCAAAGACATTTAATTTTCGCGTTTTTATTATTTCTGTTTCTGCTCCCAAAGCCACAAAGTCAAAGTCAAAAGAAATCAAAACCATAATCAAAAGTAAAAAAAAAGCAAAAAAAGACAAAAGAAATGAAATTCAAAACCAAAGCAAAGACAAAGTCCGAGCCAAAGCTAAAAGCTTAAAAGAAATGCAAAGTTAAACTTATCAAAAGAAAGAACGAAAAAAAAAATACCAAAAACAAAAATCAAAGCAAAGCAAAGAACGAAATTTGAGCCCATCACAAGATTTTTTTTTTTAATCCTTTTTGTTCAACTTCCAAAGCAACGTTGCGGGCAGCTCCTGCGGCGGGGTCGGTGCTGGTGCTGGTTAAGATGACTGGTTAAGATGCTAAACGGGGGTTTCAGCGGGTCTGCGGGGTGGGCCAGGCTACTACAAAGGCGCTGCGGACTTGATGACTCGATGACCAGGGCTGCAAACCGAACCGAACCGGTTCATGAGCGCAAACAAAACCATTTTTGTTTAACCTTACAGTGTATCCTTAAGAGGGGCGCCACTTGCTCCTCACTTAACTCCTAAGAGAGAATTTGATTCGAAAAAATTAAATCTATAAAGTAAAGTCGTGTAATACGTTATCAGGTTTTAAAAAAATGAAACCACAACATTTGTAAGATGCAAGAACTTTTAAAAAAATCCTAATTTTAACTATTTGAATTATTTAACAAATCAATCAATCACATTAAAATACAAATTAGGAGGTACATTTAAAAAAATAATTTCTATTATTTTTTAATAATTTTGTTTTGTTGTTTTTTTTTACATTAAAGTTTTAAAAAGGTTTTTATGATAAAACAACTTTAAAAAAAGGGCTAATTTTAAATATTTTAATTATTTAACAAATCAAACAATCACATTAAAATACAAATTATTTTAATAATTTTTTTATGTTATTTATATATTTTTTATACCCTGTACCGTTTGTACAAAAGGGTATATTAAGTTTGTGCCGGCCGAAAATGTATGTAACATATAGAAGGAGTCGTCGGAGACACCCCAAAGTTACCTAAAATTAATCAGGGTGACTAGAGAAGTCGATATATCCATGTGCGAGTGTCCCTCTGTCTGTCCGACCGTCCGTCTGTCCGTTTGAACGCCTAGATCTCAGAAATGGTAGGAACTAGAGTAACCAAACTTTCACATTAGATCCCATATTATTTCATAGGAGACAAGTTTATTTTATTTTTTTGTTATCGGGGTTAAATTATATAGCTAAAAATAATAGTTTTAGATGAATAATTCGTTTGTTTATGAAAGTCCGAAAGTTTTTTATAGTTCCCAAGTACTGTACCAAATTTTCTTAAAATCGGTTAAAGTCAACCTTCTTATAGCTCCCATAGGGCTGATCTTCCTGTGTTTCGTTTGTTGGTAAAGATATTGGAATTAAATTTGGCACTTGTAAGTTTTTTATAGGTGTTAAGCATTGTTCCAACTTTTATTAAAATCGGTAGACTATATCATAGCTCCCATAGGAACAATCGGTTCAAAAAACGTTTTATATACAAAATTCGTTTTGTTTTGTTTGTTTGTAAAGATATTTGAAATAAATTCGGCATTCAGATCTTTTTAAGATATTGAAGCAATGTGTCAAATTTTATCGAAATCGGTTGATTATATCATATAGCCTCCATAGGAACGATCGGTCAAAAAAAAAATGTTTGCTTAAAATTTCTTTTTTTTTGTTTTTTTATGAAGGAACCGGATTTATTGCAAGCTAGTGGTACAGGGTATATCCAAGTCGGGCGTGCCCGACTTTACATACGCAATTTTTTTATGAGATATTGTTAAATTTGATTTTTATTTCTAATTAATCTTTTTTTAAGTCTATCAAATATTTTTTGAATTTTTTTTGTTATAAGTTTTTATTATAATAATATAAATTTCATAATTTTTATTTTTATCTAAGGAGTATAAAAATGAGTATCATATTTTTGAAAGGTCTATAGACACAAGATAGCTCAAGAGATATTTTAATTTAATATTTATTTTCAATTATTCATTTTTTATATTTATTTGTTAATAAAAAAATTTTTTTTTAATTTATAAAATATTATCTAAAAATTTCTTTGCTTTATAAGTTCTTAATAACATAATTTAAACAATTTTATAACTTTTATTTTTACTTCAAGAAAGATTTAAATATAATTTGTATTTAAAACTTTGAAATTAAATCTTTTTAAATTCATAAAATTTTATTTTCCATTTTTTTGAGTTATAAGATTTATTAAAATAATTAAAAAATGTTCATTATTTTAATTTTTACTTCCAAAGATATTTAAATTGAATTTCTATATTCAGTTTTAAAATTAATTCGTTTCTTTTTTTTTAATTTATACAATCTTTTTATGTTATATTTTATTATAATAATTAAAGAAATTTTACCATTTTATTTTTACTTAAAGATTTATTTTAATTCAATTATTTATTTTTTTCTTGATTTTAAATTTATTATTCTTTTTAAACATTCATTATAGTATTGTGGTTTAAGGAATATTTTTAAATTTAAATTACATTTTTTTTTTTCAATTTATAAAATATAGTTTGAAAATTTTTTCATTTTAATAATCCATTATAATTACTTGGTTTTTAAATAACGATTCATATTTGATTAGTATTTTCAAATTTTGTGATTTAAGTCCAAAGATTTAACATCGTTAAAAAAAAAAAAAAATTATACAAGCAATATATTTTTTTTAATAATCATAATTTATTAAATATCTTCAAAACTGAAAAAAAAAATTTCCCAAATTTAAAATCAAAGAATTTTTGTAGAATTTCAAAAAAAAATTTAATAGAAACTTATATGTATTACACGACTTTTATATGTGAAAGCGAATATCAAGGATAGGGCTGGATAATATCTGTCCACTATATAGAGTTAACTATTTTTTTTTCCACTAATTGTGTGTACTTATAAAAAAATTTTGTAAGTATTATTGAACTACCTCAAACTGACACAAAAAATTTCATCGGTTTGCAGCCCTGGCTAAAGAAAATCTAGAAACTGCCGCAAATTCTAAGAATTCGCTCAAAAAAATATTTCCACTCTTGTAAAACTCGCTTTATACTAACCCAAAAAAAAATTAATTACAGCAGCGTGGCAGTCAGGGCCATGGACATGTGGAGCAGATTGAGCTGCTAATCGACGAAAAGTGCCGCATACTGAACAAAACGGGCACGCCCAAGTCCAGTGCTTTGCATTTGGCCAACTGGATGAAGGGTCAGCTGGACAAACAGCAGCAACAGGCGCGTCTGGCGGCCATTGAACGCTCACGTGAAAACATAAGCGCCGAAGATGAGCAGCTAATCTTCAATAGCGATAGCGAGCAGGATGAACGCATAACGTACTGGACACGTCAGCAACTGGAGAAGCGCACCAAGGAGCTGAATTTGGCAAAGGAGAATGGCACGCTCTCGGCCAGACCTAACTTTGGTGGTAAGCGTCTAAGCGGCGTCGAAGAGCTGAGCATGAGTGCTACCTCGGAGATATTCACGGCTGAGGATGTGCCTAGTCAGATTAGTCAATCGCACAGCACCACATCGGATAGTCAGGTGAGTGATGAATTAAATAATATAATATAACCTATGCTTCATTTGAACCAATGCTAGTAATGATATCAACTCCATGTCATGCCAAACTTTTGCTCTACTTTCATGCTACTCACTCATCAACTCATGTAGATCACTGTACGCTCGAGTCCCATTGTGCTTGACAAGCTGGCCGTTTGCCGGCACTGCCACAAGAACTGCCAGCAGAATGCAGCTGGAGGTGCACGTGCCGGCGCAGCTTCTGGCAGCGGTGGCGCTTCGTCTGTGCTGCTCTGCAACTCGTTGAAGGTGCAGCACAGTCAGTCGTCGCCAAATCGCTGCTGCAAGCTCAATGGCAATGCCAGTGGCAGCCGACCCGGCAGCGTGACCAGCATGTCATCCAGCACCATAACGGGTGAACAGCTAAGCGAGATGTCCTCCAAAGTAGTGGCTAGCAGCAGTCGACGGGAGACCGGCGACACTGAAAGCGATGTGGCACAACTAATCACCGATGAACTATCCCAATCAGAGGCGACCGATGACAGCGTTGGCGCCATGCCCAACAGCAGCAGCAGCGCCGGCATCGGAACCGGATCCGGAATCACCGACAGCCATGTCAAACTACGAGTTCTAGAACAAACCACACAACAACAACAGCAGTCGGCTACTCCCTTGGCCAATGGACATTGTTCGCCGGCTGCAGAAAAGCCACAGCCACCGCCGCGCAGAACACGCATCTCCGCACAACTTATACAGGAACAGCCCCGCGCCAATCAGCAGGTCAAAGCCTTTGTCACCATCACCGAAACGGCGCGCATTATGCGCAATAAGGAACGCTCCGCTTCTGCCTCGCCGCCACGCAGCAAGTCCAGCGGTAGTTCGCCGCAAGCCAGTTCCAAATATGCTGCCTGTCACTGCCGCTGCACGCCCGAGGACTTTAGTCATGCCCATCTAGCTGCGGACAAAATGGAGCAGCAAACATGCAAAATGCTAGAGTCACCCAAACATGCCGCCGCCAAGCCCTGCATCTGCGGGCAGCGCCCAGCAGAGGAGCAGCTCTCATTGATGCTCATTGGGCTGGTCACAAAGACGCCCACGAAAACGTCCACAACAAGCGCCAATCGTCCACCTGCGATAATGCGAAATGATGGCAGCCAGACGCCCACGGATAGCAACTTTGTGCCCACCATTGCGGTTGTGCCGCCCACGCCGGATGCCGTGCTGACCAAGACCAGCACGCATGTCTGGGATAATAGTGGCGGTGCAGTGTCGCAGATAACCACCGTGACGACTACCTCAAGCACTGTTAAAGTGCCAAGGCAGGCGGTTATAGAAAATATACCAGAGGATTCGTGTGATGAGTCACCGCTGGAGGAAGAGCCGCCATATAGGCCCATGACAAATACGCTGCGTCGCTTTGGCACCATGTCCAGTCTGGAAAAGTTACCTTCAGACGATCGCATGGATGAGGCCGATGAGCTGGACGATGATTTGGAAGACTATGTGCACAATGGCGTGGGCATTGGCGAGCTAAACGATGATGCTGAGCTGGAGGCGGACGACGACGACGATGATGATGATGATGACGATGATGATGCGGCTGCTGACAAAGCGCTGGCACACAATTTACATGATATGGCCTGCTCCTCGTCCAGAAGCATGGAACATGCGGCGCTGCTTAACACTGCCAATGGTGATGTGCTGGCCATTGGCAGCGGCGCCTGGACAAATCGTGCCGGCGCTTTTGTCAGCGATAAAATGTCCTTCTTCGAGGAGTCACGTGCCTTCATTGACAAGTACTTGGGCCGCTGGAATGCCAGCGAACAGACAGATGCATCTAACCAGCCGGCAGCCACTTCGGAGACGGATGAGCAAATGGATGAATGCACATCGGGCGCCACTAGTGGTGAGGAAGTTTGGGGCACGCCAACTAGTGGCGGCGATAACGATGACATGCAGCTTATCAACTCGGAGAACACGCACTCGGTGGGTATTGCAAGTATATTGCAAACTATATTGTAGATCTTGATTTTGGCAGAAGGTCAAATGTACGAACTTACTAAGATCTTAGTTACGTTTATGATCCTTAGATCGTAAATAGGTTTATTTTTTAGCTTTATGCATTTTCCCAACCCTAATCTGCTAAATATCGATCAGTCTATAGAGAAAATCAAAGGCTTATAGAGGTTTGAGAGTCCTTATATATAATTTATGGCGAAGGGTATTCATAGTTACTGAATCTTGAATGATTCGTTAACATGAGGAATAAAACAACTCCTCTTTATACAGTACCCACGGTCAAGCTATTATGGCGTCGTCTTCTGTGGAGGGTATTCATGATTAGTGAATCTTGAAGGGAACGTTGGCAAGAGATGTTTGAAGCAACGTCCCTTTGGGGAAAAAGAAAATAGAAGATGCTTTCAGTTTTAAGTCTCACAATTCCTGACGTTCCATTTGCAACTAGCAAAAAGAGGGAGAACCTTATGGGGTCTGTACCCATATTAGGTAATCCAATTTTTGCACTCCCTCCCACATATATATGGACTGCGTGATAGACCCTTCCACTCCGGTCCAGTGACCAGTCGTGCTATTTTTAAGACCCTTCCCTCTGCACTATATTTTGATTGCGTGACAAAAACCTAGACCCTCCCGCTCCAGTCCATAATCAGTCGTGCTATTTTCAAGACTCTCTTTCCTGCACTATATTTTGACTACGCGAAAAAATCTAAACCCTCCCACCCCGGTCCAGTGACCAGTCGAGCTATTTGCGAGAACCTTCCCCCTACACTTTATTTTGACTACGTGACAAAAGCCTATACCCTCCCACCCCGGTCCAGTGACCAGTCGAGCTATATTCAAGACCCTTCCCCCTGCACTATATTTTGACTACGTGACAAATAACAAGACCCTCCCGCCCCGGTCCAGTGACCAGTCGTGCTATTTTCAAGACCCTTCCCCCTACACTTTATTTTGACTTCGCGACAAACACCTAGACCCTCCCACCCCGGTAGGCAAGATATTTTCATGATCCTCCTCCCCTGAACGACTCGACTAATATGGGAAAAGCCCCTATTTAAGATCTTGAACACTTTTTGTACCCCTATCTGACTCCCATCCCTCCGCTATGACCAATTAGTTAACCATCGAATTGCAGGGGGTGATGGCTATGCAGTCGTTTTGAATATTGATATAACGTTCCAATATTTAGCTCAGCTCTCGAGTTCGAGAAGATATTTTTCAGCTCCTTTCGCGACTTCTTCCTCACAAGAAGCTGGACGCAGACATCGTACCTCTAAGCGCGAAAGAGATTCTTCTTCGAGGTGATGAGGACAATTTCGTAGGTTTTGAATATTGATAACGCGTTCCAATGTCTAGCTCAGCTCTCGAGTTCGAGAAGATACTCTTCAGCTTCGTTCGCGACTTCTCCCTTACAAGAAGCTGAACGCAGACATGGTACTGCTAAGCGGTAGGGAGTGGCTTCTTCGAGGTGATGAGGACAATTTCGTAAGCTTTGAATATTGATATGACTTTCCAATGTGTAGCTCAGCTCTCGAGTTCGAGAAGATACTCTTCAGCTTCATTCGCGACTTCTCCCTTACAAGAAGCTGAACGCAGACATCGTACCGCTAAGCGATAAAGAGTGTCTTCTTCGAGGTCATGAGGGCAATTTCGTAGGGAACTCCAACTTCAGCTTTCTCTTTAGCTTCATTAGCGGCTTCTTCCTCACAAGAAACTGAACGCAGACATCGTTCTTCTTCGAGATGATGACAATTTTGTAGGGAACTTCAGCTTTCTTTTCAGCTTCGTTAGCGGCTTCTTCCTCACAATAAACTGAACACAGATATCGTTTCGCTAACCGGTAAGGAGTGTCTTCTTCGAGGTGATGAAGACAATTTCGTAGAGTACTCCACTTAATGCTATTCTGTTTGCCGACTGATGATTCGGTGTCTGAACTGAAGTTAGCAGTTGCCACCTTGTCGTGGTAAAGGGGCTAAGTAGCGGTAGCGTGCTACTGGTAGGGCCAACCATACTGATAAGGTCGAGCATTCTGTGTTAGTTTGTACTAAGAGCAACTCAACAAACAAAATCTTAGTACCTTTTTGAGAGCCGAATCGCTACTAGGTGGGTATCGGATATCTTGTTAGTGGTGGCCCTCCATAGTCAGTCTGAGAGCTCATAACTCACTGATTGGTAATTTATGCGGGCTATTCAAATATGAATTCTAGCCGAAAGGGAAGGGGTACCCGGTCATCGGTTAATCCTCCTGCTTTACTAGCAGCTGGGAGTCTGATCTCATGTTAGAGGTGGCCCTCAATCGTCAATCTAATAGCTCATAACTCACTAATTGGCAACTTATGCGGACTGTTCAGAAGTCGCTCTAAGGGGTACCCGGTCATCGGTGACTCCTCCTGCTTTACTAGCAGGAAACACTACGGATTTGGAGATGCTAAGTTCAAGTCGAAATATTCCGTTGATAAATGAACCTAACACAACCAACCTAAGATGCCCTAGGCTTCTCTGGGAGAAGAGGATAGGAAGAAGAAGATGCAGTTGGGTAATTGACCTAATCTTTTGTACCTTACTTTTTTGTACTTCCCGAGTTGGGTGTTCTACGTATAGCTAGTCAGACGAACTTGGTTGAAAGAAATTCTGACAAATCTTTGAAAAACAATCGAGAGTGTCGCTTAATGTAGAAATCACTCTATTGCTTTATGGATTTTCTCTTCGATAGTTATGCAGATTCACGACCTGCCGTAATCGTTATCGTTAAACTTCTTAATATATTGCTTGTTTTATCCTTTAACAGTCACCCACCAAGTCCAGCACATCTCTGAACGATGACGATGATACGGAACTGATGATGGATGAGCTCTTGATGGCGCCACCTATGACAGCGAGCACCATACGCGGATTGCTGCCACGGTAAGTTCCCAGAACTGTTGCTGAACATATTTAGAAACTAGTTAGATCTAGCCAGAAGAACAGATGATGAGTCTGCGGATAGCTGCTACAATTGAACTTATAGCTATAGCTGATTATAAGCGCTGTGATAGTTTAAAATTAACCTTACTTTTGTTATAACTTACTTCTCTTTTTGTATTCCTTTTGGATTTTTCGTAGTTTTTACAGGTGTTTCTTTTGTTTGCTTTTTGATATAACTAAAAAAAAAATCCAAACACTTCTAAAGTCATATATAATCCAAATTAATATCATTGTACATTCATAGAGCGCCATTATAGGCCGCAAAAGTTTAGCATAGCTCATAATTCATGGGGTTGGTTTTTTTTAAACAATTTTTGTTAATGTAGCAAGGGTTAATAATATTATAAAACAGATATTAGACAAAACTGACTCTAGAACTTAGTTATAGAGTAAGTTGCTATCATCTTGTAGTTAACAGCTGAGTATATCTTATAGCTAGAACAATTTTATTCATGTTTTAAAAATTATTGCTTATCATTTGTGCCATCAACAATACCAACAACAACAAACATTGCACACAAACAAAAACTAATTGAAATTGATTTGACAAAAAAACATTCGTTATATTCGTTACATTCGTATACATATTCGTATTATGTGTGTGTATTATGAAAACAACTTTGTAATGCTTAGACGTCGTCTTGAGCCCCTATTCGAGGAGGAGACCGAAAGCGATGAAGAGAAAACCCAACAGGACAGCGATGACGTCAAAAAGGTGGGTCGTATTTAGAACAAATCAAAATGCCACTACACTCTAAAAAAAATAAAAAAACAAAATGGCGCCAAAAAACTAACTGAATGCTTACAAAATATATTTTTGGGGTCTGGCAACAGTGGCCGTCGCAGTGGCGCTTAGCATGGCAACGCCGCAACTGCATAGGCAACTGTACCAAAAATACCAAATAAAAATGTAAAGTGCATGATTGCGCTGAGTATGTTTCAATCATTTTGATTGATTATTGTTTTCTGTTTGCTCTGTTTTTTTTCCATAAACGCAAAACAACAAAATCGAACTACCAAATCAACCAATCAATCGCAATCAATCAAACATCAACATTTAAATGTATAAATGCAACTTACATCAAATGCACCAACCAACATCACTTGTGCGTGTTCAATCATCATAATACATCAATCATGCATCAACTCATGCCGCAAACGTCACATATGCCTGCACATATTGATTTCAAACAATCAATCATCATCAATCATTGCCTTAATATTGCCTTTGTACTATGTATAAATGTTAATGTAACTTACTTGTAAACTTTTTGTGCACACACACTACTGCATACATCAATCATACATGTGTGTGTGTGTGTTAAATTGTATATACATGTACTTATATATGTATTTTGTGTAAATTATATATGTATATGTATAGAAAGTCGTAGTAAAATTAGTGAAGCTCTAGCCCAACTTGCAATATTGTGAGCTCATAAACATAAAACGCAAAGATCATGACCCAGACCCTGACCGAGACAAAGACAAGGACCCCCAAAGTACAATACCAGAACTTGGAACCACTAAAACTACAACAACAACAAGCTAAACAAATAATAGGGTTGTCATACAATCAATCAAAAAGCCAAATCGATACACAAACGATTTTAAATCAATGTCAATCAAAAGACAAAAAAAAAATGCAGCACGTTTCTTCTACCAAAAATTCAACACTCTACACCAAGTACCAAGTACCAACTAACCCAAGTTAACAAAAAACCATCGACCAATCGACCAAATCGACCAAAACTAATCAATCAAACGTAACTACCTCAATACCAAAAAAAAAATACCAAATAATCAGAATGCCATGAACTGCAAGTAGGCCGCTTTACCTTAACCAGAATTGATTAGTTGAATTCTATTCCCAACAATTGGTAGGGGGAAACAACGACAAATGGCCACTACCTAGAGGATTTGGCTGGAAGTTCAAGCGACGACTCCCTGGAGACAACTCAAGCGCCACAGAGGCCACTGAGTGCACCGATATTGCGTCCCTTGCTGCATACCACCGTGTTGCTGCCCACCACGTCCATAACGCTGCAGACAATGCCGCCAGTGACTACGCCAATGGCAACACCAACGCCGGCACCACCACCACCACCACTACCAAGTGCGCCGCCGGCATTATCCTGCGAGTATCTGCTCGAACAGCGCCCATCGACAACAACTACAACGAACTTGAACACGTCCACGTCGACGCTGACCATGACGCCGACGATGACGCCGACAACGACGCTGACGCTGACACCGACGAGGACTACTACGATGATGCCGACTTCATGCAGCAGCAGCAGCTCGATGCCAATGGCAATACCGATGACGCCGAGTCCAGCTCCTTCATCGACTACTACAACAATCAGCAGCGGGAGCGTCACTATCAGCAGCGCCGTCAGGCCATCCGGCGTACGGCCACCGAAATTTATACCACCACCGCCGCCGCCGCGCCGTCTGCTGCTCACGCAGACAAATCTAAGCGCCACAACAACAACTCCCAAAACGGTAAAGCAACCAGCCACAGCTCCCAGCTCCTTATTTGCCACTAAATCTCTGCTCTCTCTGCAGCACCAACCTCACGAAAAATCTGGCGCTACTGCTGACAGTGGCTGCTCGGCGGCTGTCGCAGACGCCGCCAAAGATTTGCCCAAAATCGCTATCGCGTCAAGGACAACACCTACGAGTACCAGAATCTCTGCACTGGCGCCAGCAGCAGCAGCCATGCCACAGCTGGCGCCCGGCCAAAAACGCCCATCGTCAACGATAATCGAGACTTGCCTGTTGGGCACGGGCCAGCCGGCAGCGGCGCGGGTGTCAGCGCCAAAGCCCCACTCAGTCACTTCATCAGCAATAGTCTCGAGGATAGCAAAACCGATGCGGACGAGCGGCTCGGAGAGCAGCCCAGCTGCAGCGGTGCTGGCGCCGCTGGCGGCGTCAAGTACACGCTCGCACGTTGCCCCAATGCAGCACGCTGGCTGCGGTTTAAGTCCAAGACTGGAAATGCGTCTAGCGCTCAATCACGACATACTCGGGGACGAGGACTTGATTTGCTACGAGCCTGGTCCAGATCTAACAACTATTCTGGGGTAAGTCTAAAGACAGTTCTAAGAGCAAATCTCATAAAGTCGCTCCACAGGCACGACCTCTCCACATTTCATCGTCTGACGGGTCGCGATTTATTGAGTCGTTCAGCCACGAATCGGGTACAGCCAAAAGAGGCTGTCATATCGTACTCTCAACAACGCAACTCAAAGATGGACACACCGACGGTGAACCGGCGTCCACGTCCAATGCCGTCCACACAACAACACACCAGTCACAGTCGCACCAGCAGCAGCAGTCACGGCAGTCCAAGAGGCGCTGGTTCAGTTCGTGCCGTCGGCGATCAACAACGCCAGCAGCCAAATCCAAATACATGGAGCAATTCTGCATTTGTGGCTCATCCAGGCGGAGGGAGCGCAAGCGGCGCCGTCAACAGCACAAGTTACAGTTACAGCAGCGGCGTGAGCAAATTAGGCGATCTGGAAATCTTAGCGAGACGCGAGAAGATATATTGCATGTCTCAATCGAAGAGTGGCTCTCAAGTCAGGGCGACATCAACAACATCGACGATGACAACGATGGCAACGAGACAAGGATGTTCCTTGACCAGCCCAGCAGCAGCAGCAACAGCAGTCTCACTGACGAGGACGATGAGTACTACTTCGATGGACGCAGCGGTAGCGGGAGCAATAACAACAACAACAACACGAACCACAACAATGACTGAGTCCAGCGTTGAAACGGAAACAGGCAAATCCAATCGTTTGTAAGTAGTCAAGTGGCCTAGAAACAGGTTCATCACTATGTAAATCCTTTGCTTAGAATCAATTTCATAAAACGCCGTAACTCTGAGATAAACGCCAGCAGCAATCCAAACTACTATGACAGCAGCGCACTGCAGGAGCAGCCGCACTCGAGCCAGAAACAGTCCGGCGGCACTGCCAATCCCACTGTGGACATGGCTCAAATGTCGCCGCGCAAGGATAATGTAAGTTAAACGCAAGGGGTTAAGGTTGTGTCAGAGGTTTCTATAGAAGTTGGGTGGCGGGAGCGATGAAGCAATGGTAGGAGGTTGGAACACCAACTAGTATGCACAGGCTCGGATCTGGGATTTGATCTTGGAGGAGGTGCTTCACTTCAAAAAGTGTGTCAAACTCAGCTCGTAAAAGATTTCTAATGCAGTTGTCGAACTTTAAGAGGGGAGCTCCGGACCCGAAATCCAACCCCGTGGATCCGCCGCTAATTATGCATATCCAAGATACAGTTCCTCTCCCCATTCTTTAGAATTAGGTACGGATCCAGGATTTGGTCTTGTGGAGCGGTTCTTCACTTCGAAGAGCTCGCAAAAGACTTCCTACCCATTTTTCGAACTTTTTTGAGGAGGGCCGTTGATCCGCCACTGATTATGAATATCGAAAATGTAGTTCCTCCCCCCATTCTTCAGAATCAGGTGCGGATTTAGGATTTGGTCTTGGGGAGGGACTCTTCACTTCGAAGAGTGTGTAAATTCGAGCCCTTTTGTCGAACTTTGAGAGGGGAGCTCCGTACCCGAAAACCAACCCCGTGGATCCGTCACTGATTATGCATATCTCAGATGCAGTTCCTGCCTCCATTCTTCAGAATCAGGTACGGATCTAGGATTTGGTCTTAGGGAGGGGTTCTTCACTTCGAAGAGTATGTAAATCGGAGCATGTAAAAGACGTCCACTATTTTTGGAACTTTTTTGAGAAGGGCCGTGGATTCGCCACTGATTATGTATATCCCAGTTGCAGCTCCACCCCCAGTCTTCATAGAAGGTACTCTCTGAAATTTTCTATATAACCCAGAGACTTCTGACACAAAAATCCAAAGACCTTTATATTAACCCCAAATCTTCTCTTGCAGGACAAACCCTCGCTGAATCGACGTTTGTGGAAGCAAATCACAAAGCGACGACGCACTAGCTCTGTGTCCCAGATTGTGGCTGGCTAAGCACAGTGCAGTGTCTGCCATTTTTACTGATAGCCCGCAAATATGGGCAACACTTTTTTTTAAATTGTTAGCACACCGTAGGCCAAACGTTTAGGTGCACTTTTGACTAGTAATGGGGTTACTTGCTTAGATAGGTCTGGAATGTGGCCCTATATGGCTGCTGTGTGATCTTTATAATCAAATAAGTAGTGAAATGTGTTTGTATTTTTAAACTTAGATATGTTGGAGTTTTTTTTTTTTTTATTGGGGTCTACAAATAAGTTTCGCGGATATATGCATATTTATTTTTTTAATGTATAATCCAACGCTAGTTTTAAAAGATTTTTTTTAAACAGCGTCCTATGTGGGCCTCATAAAGCCCTTTATGGCTTTAAGACGGAATTTTTTAAAATTAAGTAATACAAAAAAAAAGATATGTTCTATACGTAAGCGTTATAAAATCAGTTGGAAGTTTTAGGCCAATGCAAAACGCTCATAGACGAAGCAAATTTATAGCTAATGAGATGTGTATAAGTGGTACGAGGGTTGCTAATTATGTTTTGGAGGTAGTTCCCTCGAAAAATGTGGGTGTCTAAAAGTCACTGCAATCAGTTGTCATTGAGGTGATGCAGCTTTTTTTGTCCGTAAAATTTCTCCACAGAATTCCCGACTAGGGAACTCCCTGGCCAACCAAGAATTGGTGAAATGACTACGAAATCAACTGACCTTTAATAGTTAGGTCTTCAAATGTTCAACCTAGCCGATCAGCTGCTGCAGAATGTTTCTTCTCTGAAGCTCTCTTCTCCAATTTGGCCAACTTTGATCCGCTCCATCCACAATTTTTCATATCTATAAAATTCGCGACTAGGGCACTCTCTGGACAACCAAGAATTCCTGAGCTGACTACGAAATTAACTGACCTACGATAGTAAGGTCTTCAAATGTTCGATTTAACTAAGACCTAGCCGATCAGCTGCTAGAGAGTATTCCCTCCCCGAAGCTTTTTTTTCGAATTTGGCAAAACTTTCATCCGCCCCATTTACAATTTTCCACCTCTATAGAATTCGCGACTAGGGAACTCCCTGGCCAAGCAAGAATTCCTGAGATAACTATAAAATTAACTGACCTACGGTAGTAAGATCTTCAAATTTTCGACTTAACTAGGACCTAGCCGATCAGCTGCTAGAGAGTATTCCCTCCCGAAGCTCTTTTATCGAATTTGGGACAACTTTCATCCGCCCCATCCTCGATTTGCCTTGAACTAACTGGAACATAGCTGATCAGCTGCTGCAGAAAGTTTCCTCCCCGAAGTTATATTATTGAATTCGAAATTAACTGACCTACGACAGTAAGTTCTTTAAATGTTCGTCTTAACTAGGACTAAGCTGATCAGCTGCTAGAGAGTATTCCCTCTTCGAAGCTCTCTTATCATATTTTGGAAAACTTTCATCCGCCCCATCCTCAATTTGCCTTGATCTAACTGGAACATAGCTGATCAGCTGCTGCAGAAAGTTTCCTCCCTGAAGCTCTATTATTGAATTCGGCATATCTTTCATCCTCCCCATAAACCAAAATCCAAAATTTGCCACCAGCAATGTTCTTATGACGTCACACAAAACAATGGCCACGCTAGAACTGCATTTTCCCCAAACAATAAACGCAACCCTCGTAGCAACTTTCACTGCACTAAAGATACAATATTTAATTTTTAAGCCGCGCCGCAAAGTATGCTACACATTTTTTGTTAGCACCAAAGCAATAGCGAAAGCGTAAGAGAGCGAAAACCAAAGAGAGCATGTTTAAGAGAGCAAAGTTTTTGACTGCCTCGCGTAAATTTGGGTGGCCTAAGTAGTTAGCCACTTATATGCAAGGGAATACTACCTAAATAAATCATATAAAAAATAAAAGGCCTAAATAAAAACACAATGGACTGGTACTAAATATTTAGCAAAAAAATAAATATAAATAAAAAATAAAAAAAAAAACCAACTACTTAATACATATGTAAACATTTTGATACAACTTAGTAGCTAGTGACTAAACAACAACAACAACCACAAGAGCCAAACAACAAAAACATATGAGTATTGCTTAGATATTTGGCGTACAGTTGCGTCCAACGTTGTCAGACAGTCCTGCCAATTTGGGCAAAAATAACATAAACAAAAAAAAGTCGCAAATCACATTGCTAGCCGTCGTACAGTCACATACAAACATATATACATGTACTTAGAACAGTTTAAGCCAAAATTAAAAAAAAAAAACAAGCAACTCTCCTCTCCAGCCAAAAAAAAAAACAACAACAAAAACATAAGACAACGAATGGCAGTAAGGCAAAGCTTTAAATAACAATAACAATACTGCGCCTCGCCTCGCCTTTGACCTTGACTTTGACCTTGACTTCAATTTCGCAACCAGACAGAAAAAAAACAAGCGAGTCCAGCCAAATAGCAACCAAAAAATAATAATAATAATAGAAGCATATTAAATATGCATATTAAAAGTTTTTTTAAAGGAGTGAATACCTTAGTTGTAGCAACTGTTGTAAAGGGCAAAATTAAAAAAATATTATAAATATTATTATTTATTAAATCTTAAAAAACAGGGAAATATATTTTTTTTTGTTTGTGCCTTGAAAGCAAAATAATATGTGTGTTAAGTTTTAGTCGAATACATAATTTTTTTTTTTAAATTAAGAGATTTAAAAAAGTTATTGCAGAAATATATAAATTCCATTTACTACACTTTTTAACAGAAAAAAATTAATATACAGCCCAACTACAATAAAAAAAATGGCGGACGTAAAGTCGGGCGCGGACGACTTTAGGATACCCTGTACCACTAGCTTGTAATAAAGTCCGATTTCTTCACAAAAAACCAAAAACAGAAGAATTTTTAAGCAAAAAATTTTTTTTGACCGATCGTTCCTATGGGAGCTATATGATATAGTCAACCGATTTCAATTAAATTTGACACGGTACTTAAATACCTTAAAAAAGATATGAACAACAAAGTTATTTCAAATATCTTTACAAACAAACAAAACACATCGAATTTTGTATAAAAAACTTGTTTTTGGACCGATTGGTCCTATGGGAGCTATATGATCTAGTCAAACGATTTGGATTAAATTTGGTACAGTGCTTAGGAACTATAAAATACTCACGAATGTCAAATTTGGTCCCAATATCTTAACAAACAAACGAAACACAACAAATTTTGTTAAAAAATCGATGTTTTGGAAGATCGGACCTATGGGAGCTATATGATATAGTCCACCGATTTTGTTCAAATTTGGCACATTGCTTAAGTGGCCTAAAAAAATTTCCAAACGCCAAATCTGGTTAGGATATCTTTATTAAAAAACGAAATATAGCCAATTTTTCTTTAAAAAAGTTATTTTGGCCGATCGGTCCTATGGGAGCTATATGATATAGTCAACCGATTTTGATAAAATTTGGTACAGTGATTGGGAACTATAAAAAACTTTCGA
Source organism: Chymomyza amoena (assembly GCA_037043745.1). Classification (NCBI taxonomy): domain Eukaryota; kingdom Metazoa; phylum Arthropoda; class Insecta; order Diptera; family Drosophilidae; genus Chymomyza; species Chymomyza amoena. The sequence continues at coordinate 194,243 of JBAMAX010001493.1, read as the reverse complement.
TTGCCAAATTTCGTTACGATATCTTCATAAACAAACGAATTATTCATCTAAAACGCTTTTTTTTTCGAGGTCGTCTCAAACACCCCCATGGGAGCTATATAATTTAACCCCGATATCAAAAAAATAAAATAAACTTGCCTCCTATGGAATAATATGGGATCTAATGTGAAAGTTTGGTAACTCTAGCTCTTACCATCTCTGAGATCTAGGCGTTCACACGGACGGACGGACGGACAGACGGACGGACAGACGGACAGACGGACAGACGGACATGGGTATATCGACTTCTCTCTTCACCCTGATCATATTTTAGGTAACTTTGGGGTGTCTCCGACGTCTCCTTCTATATGTTACATACATTTTCGGCTTGCACAAACTTAATATACCCTTGGACCATACGGTACAGGGTATAAAAATGGCGGACGTAAAGTCGGGCGCGGACGACTTTAGGATACCCTGTACCACTAGCTTGTAATAAAGTCCGATTTCTTCACAAAAAACCAAAAACAGAAGAATTTTTAAGCAAAAATTTTTTTTTTGACCGATCGTTCCTATGGGAGCTAAATGATATAGTCAACCGATTTCAATAAAATTTGACACAGTGCTTAAATACCTTAAAAAAGATCTGAATGCCAAATTTATTTCAAATATCTTTACAAACAAACAAAACACATCGAATTTTGTATAAAAATCGTGTTTTTGGACCGATTGATCCTATGGGAGCTATATGATCTAGTCAAACGATTTGGATTAAATTTAGTACAGTGCTTAGGAACTATAAAATACTCATGAACGTCAAATTTGGTCCCAATATCTTAACAAACAAACGAAACACAACAAATTTGGTTAAAAAGTCGATTTTTTGGAAGATCGGACCTATGGGAGCTATATGATATAGTCAACCGATTTTGTTCAAATTTGGCACATTGCTTAAGTGGTATAAAAAATTTCCAAACGCCAAATCTGGTTACGATATCTTTATTAAAAAACGAAATATAGCGAACTTTTCTTTAAAAGTTATTTTGGCCGATCGGTCCTATGGGAGCTATATGATATAGTCAATCGATTTTCATAAAATTTGGTGCAATGCGTAAGACCTATAAAAAACTTACAAGTGCCAAATTTAATTCCAATATTTCCACAAACAAACGAAACATAACAAGTTTTGTTCAAAAATCGATTTTTTGGAAGATCGGCCCTATGGGAGTATCAAAAAAATGAATTAAAAGCATATAAGAGGGTAGGCTAAAAAGTTGCTGAATTGGGAGAGATGGTAGCAAATTTTTAAAACGAAGTTATGTTCCCTTAGATTAATTTTTGGATGTATTTAAAAGTTTTATTGACATAAACATTGGTTTTATGAATGAACATTAGTGTGGGTCAAATTTTTTGCCGATTCGACTTTTTTGGCTAAATACAAATTAACCCACGAACATTGCTTTAAGCAAATCTCATTCCTCCAAGTTATTTCATAAATTTTTCAAAAAGACCACACAAAAAATAGATATTTAGATATCCTTTAGCTTGTATCAGTCCCCTGATGTGCTGAGTATTTATTATGCAACCCCATTAACATCGTCGGACACTTGGACTTTATGACTTTTTTGGATCATGGGAAAATAAATACTAAAAATGGACTGACTTCCGAAATAGGAAATGTATTTTTTCTGTGGGGTGGGTAAGAATTAGAGACATTCAGTTCTCAATAATATGTTGTTAATTCCTTTACATCTTTAAAGAGCAAAGGGCCTCGATAATATAGTGGGTATAGAAGCTAATAACTTTGCACTAAAATGTAGTCTCGGTACAATACCTTGTTGAAAATCGATATCTTTCTTTGGAATAGGCTAGGTTGTACCGGTTGACCCCTGACTCAGTCACACCTAGACTAGATAGTCCATAGTAGTTTCTTTGAAATAATGTGGATTCAAAAGCTCAGAGTAATAGTAACCTTAGGCAAACGATGTGAGTTTCGTCACATGTATTCAGAAAAACTTCTTGCCGTCATCTGACAGACACTATTTAAGCTTCTTCGTTTAGAAGAAATACTCTGCTTTAATTGCTCCTTAATTACTTTCTAGCACCCAATAAACTCAACGCCTCAATCCTGGAGCTTTATAAATTCCGATTGCCTGAAAGCTTCTTCTTCGGTGTCGACTTCCCAAAAAATTTCTTTATTTCGGGTGCTTCTTGGTCTCATTTGTATTTTGAAGTCTCCAAGTTTCATCATCAAATAGGAAACGGCACAATAATTCGTACTGACTAAGATGCAGCATTATCCAAAACTCTTTAAAAATTATTTTTAAACAAATTTCTTAAGGACAGGGCCGTAAAGGGAAAAAAAGGGTCAACCGAATTTGTTAAAATTTGGTACAACGCTGGTACTCTAAAAAACTTCTGAATACCAAAGTTGGTTACGATATCTTCATAACCAAACGAATTATTTATCTAAAATTTTTAATTTTTTCGAGGTCTTCTGAATCACGCCTATGAGAACTATATAATTTAACCCCGATATCAAAAAAATAAAATAAACTTGTCTCTTATGGAATGATATGGTATCTAATGTGAAAGTTTGGTTTCTCTAGCTCTTGGTACTGGGTATAAAAAATATATCTTATTTTCTTTGTGACCAAAAACTGTAGTCAAATTTAATTTTTATTAGGTTAATTTTTTCTCATTGGTTTTATTAAAAAATTATAAAGTTGACTAAAATTTAACATTCTATTTTTTAAAATTTATTTAAGAAAAAAACATTAACAATAACAAATCGTAACAACTCAAAAGTTATTTAAGCGTGTTTTGATATGAAGTGATATTAAATTATAATATAATAAATACTTCATATAGTGCCTCTAATTAACTATTTAGTTTATCAAAAAAATGAGCCACAATTTCTCTAAGCGAAGAAAATAAAATTAAGTTCATAAGCCACTAAATTCTTTATAATGTGCAACTTTGCAACAGCTGCTACAACTTCGTGAACGCACTTTTTACTTTTTTTTTTGTCGATTTTGCATAGTTAGATTTAGGAATGCGCTTTAGCAGGCAAGTCAAATTAATTAGTTGGTTAAGGAGTAGACCAAGGCCAAAAACTTAGCAAGGGCTTTTGAATTTTAGTTTATAAAATTATTATAATGAAATTGCCTTACTTATAAATTATACATACATAAAAAAAACATATATATATTGTATTTTGTAGTTTAATGAAAAAGAGATTGATCAATTTTAATGGCAAATTTTGCAAAAAATAACAAAATAATAATAAAAAATTGTCTTGTAGCTTGTGCGGCATTTATTAGACAGTCGATCACAGCATTTTAACAGTTCCATTTTTCTCAACTTATTAGTAAATATTTCAAAAAAGAAATTTACATTTTCACAAAAAAAAACATAAACATAAATATAAATAAATAAATAAGTACTTGTATGAAAAATATGTAGTTTATTTCACATTGAAATTGTTGCAACAAATTATACGAATCGATCAAGTACATTTAACAGCTTTAATAGAAAATCTAATTATATATATACACACATATATATATATATATATATACACTATATACACTTAGTATATGGCATATAGAGTTATGTATATGTATACAACAACACAGAGTGCATGCAAATGCATTATTAGGCATTTAACACAATAAATTGTAACCATAATAATTAAAAATATAAAAAAAAACAAACACAGATACACACACATACACTCACATTGCAATAAGTCCATAAATTATTCAAAAATTTTTATGGGTTGTGTGTGTTTTTTTTTCTCTTTTGTAAGTACCAAAAAATAAATAAAAAATAACTGAAAACCCAGCTAATAAAAAATTGTATACATATTCAATAATTTACTTTATTAATATTTAAAATAAAAATACAACCCGAAATGCAATTTGAAAATAAACTTAAATGCAATTTTTTGTCAACCAAATAAAAATATTAACAAAAATTAATTGCAACAACAAAAATAACTACATATATATATTTTAGTGCATAATTAGATTGAAAAATTAGTAAATGAATTTTCCTCTTGAAATTCTTAAACAATTTTCATTGTTTATTCGAGCAAATTTAAATGAATAATAAAATTTCAAAATTATCAAATTATACCACTGTCGTCTCAATCATTGCCTCTCCTCTCAATCAATCAATCAAACTGTGAGAGCACATTACTGTTAACCATGGCCAATTAAATATTATGAGTGTGTGCAGTGCAGCAAAGAGCGCAATAGCTGCATTCAAACTCTCTCTCTCTGCTGCGCTCTCTCACCTGCGCGCTCTCTTCAACGTTGGGTGTGAAATGTTTGTTGTTGGGTGCATGTGTAAGTGTAAGTGTGCTGCCGCTGCTGCAGTAGCTGAAGCATGCGCCAAAGAGCGTAGCGCCAACGCACAGTGGGCGAAGCGCTTGATTTGGTGGACTATAAATCTCAATGTATGAATTGAACGCATTTTAAAGCCCGTCTGATAGACTTTTCTTATGGGCTTTGCTTGGGAATAATTTATGAATAAAAAGAAATCGTGCCTCAGATATGAAAAATTATAAATAAGGGGACTATAATATATACAATACATAATAAAAAACATATGTAAGTAGTAAAGACGGTAACAGTAATTCAACCGGTTTCGTAAAGTCGGAAAAAATTTGCAGTAATCAAAGCGTTCAAAATATTTTTTTTCATTCAATACTTTTTCTGCGTACCGTCCTTGGTCTCATCACTCATCGACTTTAGCACCCATCGATGTTCAAGCATGGAAAGTAACAACAATGGAAACAGAGAGAACAAAAGAGAAATCCTCCTGCTTCGGTAGCTGGCACAAAGATTTTAGAGGTGCCAAATCCATACGTAGACTTAACAATGAATGAAACCAACACCATCCAAAGGTATCGAACTCAAAGATCTAACAAAATCTGAAATTACGCACACTTTTTGAAACTGGCAAACTAGAACAACTGAAACCCGAAATGGAACGCTACAGACTCGACTTGGTTGCAATACAGGAAACTAGATGGACAGGGTAAGGTCAAATGCCAGATGAAAATTAAACATCTCTTTACTTCGGGCGGCCTGTAGGTAATGAACATAGTAGGGGTGTAGGCTTCCTTATCTTGAAAAAGATAGCAAAAGGTATGATAGCTTGGTATCTCATAAGTGACCGGATTATAGCAATAAAACTAAATACAAGAGCTCGAAAGATGATTCTCATTAACGTTTATGTTACAACAGAAGTTCTGTCTACACGAATTCTACTAAGAACTCAGCTGGATAAACAACAATGTACGAAATTGGGTCCTCGGCGACTTCAAGGCTCTGATAACTCCAGTCTAGAACGCTACACGGGAAAGCATAGTTTAGGAACAAAAAACGATAACGGAGCAAGTCTTCTCGATTTCTGTTGCGAAAAAAGGCTTGTTGTTGGTGGGACACTTTTCCCACACAAACACAGAGTTACAGAGTAAAAGTATCTGAGCGTCATATGGCGATGTGGATTGGGCATACCCTCCGGAGATCCAACGAGAATTCCTCAGATTCCTCAGGGGAGAGATCGTCGGCTTGGTGCGCCAGCAAAAACATGGAGAAGATGAGAGATGAGAAAGGATGGTCGAGGCCCTATGCTCCACTGGGAGTCGAGGATGACAGAAGAAGAAAAGAAGATACATTATGCGCCTAATTCATTCTCCTTGACTGTTAAAATAAATTGCTCTTTTTGCAAAATTATGTGATAGTTGCTGGACTTGAATCCCATTAAGAAAATTTGGGGGAACCCATCCCGTCACGCCTACGCCGGCGAACGCAAATTTAAGACGGTTCGGGAGCTGCGCAGGACATTTACCGAAAAATGGGTACAAACCCCACTTTCAGCTTTTTAGAAGATGGTTCTTTCGATGCCAACCCGAATTTTCCAGTTTATAAATAAGTCGGGAGCATGGAATCACTATTAACTTAGTAACCTATCTTTTTTACCAAAGATTTATTTTTTGATACTTTTTTGAAATTGTTTTTCATTGAAATTCGCAGTATAAATTGAACTATTTAATACTATTTGAAGTTTCAAGCTTTGTTTTGCTTATTTAGGATACATTTTTAGTACATTCGGAATAAATTAACGCTAAAAATATTATTTGAGTCAAATATAATATTTCTAAACAAATACAGGTGTTTTTAATTGATTTTCGGGAAGTATAGGTATATCCTATCGATAACTAAAAATCAATAAAACTTGTAAATATATACTTTATTACCGAATTTTAAACCCAAAATAATTTAATTAAAAACCTTAAGCTCAAAAACTAAAGCCTTTTTAAAAAAAATTATACTATCAAATCACAAAAATGCCCTCATTTTATATTGTTATATACAAACTATTTATTCCATTTTAACTAGTTTATAGTTAGACCTACCATATTTCCAAATTAAAATATTTACATACATATTTTATATGTACCTATCCATTAAACCTATCGATTTAATTCTTTACAGTCTAATTAAAAGTCCTTTAAATCAGATTAGCTAAGCTAATCACAGAAGTGACGTAAACACACGATATTAAGGGTATTCATAGTTTTAGCAGCTGTTAAAAAGAGCGAAAGTAGCAAATATAAACTAGTGAACACCCCTTGCAAAGTGTTCCTCTCTTTCTTTGAGTAAGACATTTAGAAAATGTAGGCAGTACATTTTTAAAACATAATAAAAAACAACGAATTGAAGTAAATGCACCGAAACAAAAACTAGACAGTAGGAACGTCAGGGGTACTCACAAGTTTTAGCTGCTATCAAACGATCTATGCTCATAAAGAAATAATAACAATTGATAAAACAAAAGAAAGAAGTCAGTAAAGCTTATTCCATGCAGCAGTTGGGTTGTTAGGTGCTCCACTAAAGACTGGGAACTACTATCATAGAGGAGTACCAAGGAAACTGACTGTGTCTAGGACGAAAACTGACAACGAAATGCTTTCGCTTCAGTGTAAATCATTTATGTGGGGGCAACTAGCCTCAGAAATTCACAATTAGTTCAATTATGCATGACATGTGCTTATAGTTCACAACTAGTTTAAGCATAACTAAGGTGACGTAGACAGAATGATAATGTAAGTTTTCAAAAAATTTTCTTATATTATAACTATATTTATACTGTTATTTTCAATTTTGTTTGAAGTATTTTGATTATATTGCTTTCTTTTTTGGGGGTTATACCAAAGTTGCCTGAGGTCTACAATGCATAAAATGTCTGCTTTAATATAAGAGTTAAAAAATAATGATGCATAATAATCACATAATAACACCTCAAATGTGCTCAAATTTCAGTCCAATTTAAAATTATTCAATGCCAATGAGAGAAACCAAATTCGGTTACTGAAAGCGTCAAAAGGTAATGATTCCGGGAACTTTTTGATAAAGTTGGTATATAGAAGATTGTGTCTGGAGACCCTCAACGAGGGCGACAAATTAAAATTCTACATCTCGATTTAACCCGAAATTGGGCTGTTATGAGTTATTGATGTTTGTATTTTACAAGGTGTGCAAAGGGAACTAATTTTGATCAAACTTTGGGCTCTATTTTGCGGAGCTTCGAATTGTTTGACATTCAAAATTGCTGAATCATTAAGCCGAAGGTATATGTAGGCTAGTGTCCTCAGCATTTTTAGGATTCTTCAAATACTTTGCTCTGCAGCATATAGAGACCCTTTAAAGAACACCCTAATGCGTTTAATAACTCCATAATGTCTTGTTATATTCAGTCAAAATAACCTCGCGTACCTGCGCTATATCCAGTTTGAGGAAAAGTTGAAGGTATGATAGATGACAAAGACATGGTCAAAATTTGATCGATTTGGGGGTATGTGGCAGATATTTAAGGCTTGCAATTAATCGCTTCGGACCAAAATCGGCAAATATTTCCTTAAATATTTATAAGGAAATAAAATTCTTATATTCAGTCAAAATAAATCAAACTAGCTTACACAATACATGAACCTTCGTAAGGGTAATTTTGGGTCGAAAAACACAAAAATTACAAAATTTTTTTTCTAAAGCAACATTTTCGAGATTTTTTCAAAAAAACGTGTTTTTGACCACTTTTTCTAATTATTCATCAATATCTCGTGAAGAAAAATGTATCGAAATGAAATATAATTAGATAGAATGATATTGATGTAGTCTTTATAATGATAAAAAATCAGTATTATTCGAGCTGTCGAAGAAAGTTATGGCGAAAATTCGAAAATTCGATATTTTGATATTTTCAAAATGAAAAATTCCAAAGTACGCTTTCAAAGATGAGCTTAGAAAATATAAATTTTGTAACAAAATACAAACGCCTAGATCTCGAAGACTAGAAGAGCTAGAGACACGAAACCTTACCACTTGGACATATTTTCTGAAAAGATGAAGTTTGTTGGATCATCTCAACATCTTTTCTTGATCCCCCGCAATAGATTTTCGCGGTTTTTAACCACACCGTTTATTATTGTGATCTGAATAGTATCTATCAGAGCGATACGTCATGGTCTCATGCATCCGTATGAACAAAATAGGAAAAATAAAACAAAAGTTACAGCCATAAATGTATAAATTTAACCTCACCTTGCCCCAGACCCAGACCATCCAAATTTTATCGATGCGGAATTACCACCCCTCGCAATCGATCGAATCGAATTCCTCTACCCCTTAACATAATTTGCTCCATATACTTCAAATAACTTCTTTGCAACTTTCGATTTTCATCAAAATCGTTACAAATTTACGGAACTTATAGGTATAAATATTGTTTCGCAGCAAAAAATAACAAAAATTCCAATTGAAAATTTTTTAGAAGTAATATGCAGGAATAAAATTTTTTGGCGAAAAAGGTATAGGGATTGCTCTGTCGGGCACCGCCTTGACTGTATTACATTTTTTAAACGAAAAATATATATTTTTTAAATAAAACAAAAAATATGTATGATTTGTTAACATAACCCAGCTGATTGTTCTTTTACACTGCATAAGTTGGGCACTTTTGCATTTCTGCCTTACCAAGGAGAAAACCTAAATTAATGCGAAAAAATATAACTTTTGAACACCAATATCTGTCCAAAGGTATGAAAATACAATATAAATTTCTTAACTAACGCATATATAATATTATTTTTCACTGGAATGGGTTCTTTTTAAAGGCACAATGGTAAATTTTTGTATTGCTAGATTTTTTTTTTAATTTGGGTTGGACCGAATATCTCTATAAGCCATCGCATCATATATTTAGATATATCATATATATTAGATAAAACCGATTTTGAGATTTCACATATTGATTCAAAATTGTTTGGCGTCTTTAATCATATTTGAATTATTACAAATTTTTTAACTTACTAAGAGAAGAATGAACAACTTACCCAAGTCACAAATTAGGCCTTTAGACGATGATTCCATTTTAAAATAACTGCAAGATAAAAATAAAAAATAAATTTAATCTAATAAGAATTTAATTATATAAAAAAAAGTACAAAATTTATTTAAATTAAATGGTTTTTTAAGCTACAAAATTATCATACAATTGTTCTGCCTAGTTGCAACTTTTTGCCACTCCAAACTCAACTTTCGCCCACTGTGCAATGCTTTTTGCCGTTAGCATTGTTGTTGGGCGCTCAGCTGACGCGGTGGCCATCAAAAGCTCAGCGACTCACGGCGGCGCTCAGTTTCAAAACGAGTTTCGTGCTTTGCAGTTCGTTCCGAACGCTCAGTCACAATCGACAATCGCAAGCGCCGTCATCGCTCATCGTGCTCCGTTCCGTGGTCCGTGATCCGTGCTTCGTTTTGGTTGCAGTTGCGTCGTCGCAGTTGCAGTCCCAAATCCGCGATCTACAGCAAAAGAATTCGCTCAAGAATTTCGCGCATAGTTTTGTTTAATTTTAATTTTTTTTTGTAGGCATATTTTGATTAATTTTTTTAATTAAGTGGCATTTTTTAAGCAGTTCTGTGCGGGGGGTGCCAAGCTAATTGCAGCGCCGCAGTCTTTAATTTAAATTAATGTTTTTTTTTATCGTGTATATTTTAAAGTGAAGAAGAACTGCACTGTTTATTTTATTGTGTATGTGTAGATATCTAGACTGTGTGAACTAACAGCAAAGTAAAAGCAAAGTAAGAGCATCATAATAAAAATAACAAAAAAATAAAAATAAAAACATTATACGAAAAAGCGCAAGCGCGCCCATAGTCAAAAAAAAGAAAAAAATAACACCCAAAAGAGAAAAGCAGCTGCAAAGAACCCCAAAACATAGAACCTAAACCTAGAAGTTTGCCGAACTCAGAACTCACTCAGATATGGAACTAAGCACTCGCTAATTGAGGTCGTGCGTCGTTTTTGTTTGGTAAGTTGGTAACTTGGGATTACGGTGTTTGTTTCCGTTGTTGTTTTTGTTGTTGTAGTTGTTGTTGTAGCTGTTGTTGTTGTTGCTATTGTTGGCAATCAACATTGAAATTCACTTACAAACCTAAAAGTACACAGAGCGAAAGAAAAGATCTTTAGAAAGCTACGAGTATCTCCCAATTAAAGAAAGTCTTACAAAAAAAATTGGTTGTATATTTCGTAATATCGGTATAATTTTTCAGACCTACTATAGCTCAATTTTTTGTTGCCTCACAATTACGCAAATTTCCATATTATGTTTCCTGAACTCTAAAAAGACAAAACGAACTACCGCTTTTCTGTAAAAATTGACTAGACTTTAATAAACCGAGCGAAAAAATGCAATATCTTTAGAAATTTACGAATATTTCAAAATGAAAATTGGTTTTAGAATTTTTAATATTGGTAAAATTTTCAAAAAAGTTTTACTTTTAAAATTGGTTACAGAATACCTAATATTGGTCACATTTTACAGATATGTTATAGTTCAAGTTGTGATGGTCCCACAATTACAAAATTTCCATATTACGAGTATATTTCACGATTTCTCAAAAAACAGAAGGAGCTACCACCTTTTAACAAAAATTAATTAGATTTTATTAAACCGGCTCCATTTGCTCAAAAGCATCCCGATAAAGATTTGGTAAAAACAATTCGTACTGTCATTCTTCCCAAATACGCTTAAAAACATGGAAGAACCTCTATCTTCAAGTGGTTGAGGAAATCTATCACAAAATTAAAATTGGTTTAAGAATTTTAAATATTGGTAAAGATTTACAGAAACTCTCACAATTAAAAATGGTTCTAGCAGGAATGCTTATAATATAAGGAAAATATCGGTACAATTTTAAAGATATATTATTGGTTTTTATATATAGTTTTTTTTACATATATGTATTTTATATTATATTTCCCGAACTCTCAAAAGAAAAAACCAAAACTTTTTAGTAAAAATGAACTAGATTTTATTAAACCGGCTACATTAGCTCAAAAATATCCCGATAAAGATTGGGAAAAAGCAGTTCTTACTGTCATTCTTCCCGAATCCGTAAAAAAACGTGTTCTTTTCATGCGCTGGAAGAACCTCTATCACCAAGTGGTTAAGATGGCTTTTCAATTTATTGGTATATCGGTTGGTTTGCCATTTTAATAGAGACAGTCGGTAATTTGTTTTAGAGCTTTTATAGCTCTTTGATATGATCGTCCATATCTGTACACTTATATGATTAAGACAAAAGGTCTTGGCAGAGCGGTACTTAAAACTCGGCGTTGCGTTATACCATGCTACAGATATAATTGGCCTATCGGACTCTTCAGAGTGCAGACTCTGTCATCGAGAATCGACTGAAACGCATCCTTGAGGGACATATTATCTGTGACTAACCAGCGCTGTGTATGGTCACAGAGCCTAGGTAAGCATGTGGAAAGGAAGTGGATTAGTCTTCCTTCACATCTTAGGTCAATACCAACAAAAGACCTGCTGCTGATGTCACTTCGAGAAAGTTCGGAGTCTTTTGTATGGGAATTGTACAAACCTATCGATCTTATGGTACGCAGTAACCGCACCTCTTCTGATGCATACGAACTCATGCGAGGAAACCTAATAATTTCAAAACCCAATGTATTTAGTCTCCTCATGCATAGTGAAATGCATCTAAACAGAATGTGCTTCTAGAGTTTTGAGCTTAACTCGATTTTCTGGCAGCTTTTACAGTTAGTCTAAATGCTACAACTATGTAATTGGCGTGACAATTCGGGTTCAAGGTTTTGAACAGTAAAATCTCTGAGCGCATCTTCTAAGAGAAGATCTACTTGAGTTTCTAGAAGTTGCTTGGTCCTAGATCTATCATGAATACAGACACCTGATCCAACAATAAGAAGCTACGTAACACGCAGTTAAGTACCTAAGTTTTTATAGCCATCGCAACCAAATTTATGTTAGTTTTTATATTGTTTTACACACATTTGTGTACAGTTTGATCAAAATTGGGCCACAATTTCATATAGCTACCATACAATTACTGAAACAGTTTATCTGCCTAGGCAGGTACGTTCTTCGTGCCTCTCTGCAAAAGAGAGCGCAGGCTTATTGAACTAATCTTCAAATTCAGATCAATATAAAACGCATAAAAATACCCGCAATTCTATTTTTATAAGGTTTTAAATAATATGGTCAAAGAAAATTCTTCTACACAATTTCATTTGATTAGGCACAATTAAAAAAAGCTATTTAATTAAAATTTTCGAGTCAAAGTCGTTTATATTTATAAATTAGAATTATTTTTCTCATAATTTCTCTGTTGTAAAGATATGATATCCAAACTAAAAACAAATAAAAAAATCTTTAAATTAAATTATTCATTGAAATTTAAAAAAAAAATACATTCATTACCCTAATTTTTTAAAAATTGAGGTAGAGAATTGCACTTTTTAAGGATTCACTTCATGTCTTTTCTACACGAATTTCTTTACCTCATTTTTTTTTAATAAACAGAATCTCCAGCCTTTGGTCGCAGTGCATAAAGACACATTCATCGTTAGAAAATTGTTTGCCTTAAGTTTAATGCAAAAACTTTTAAAAACCTATTGGTCAAAAGTTATTTTAATGGATTTTTAACGGTCTCTAAACATATTTCTGACACATCGATTGATTGCCTTTGCTAGCACAAGTGGTAGAAACAGATATATGCATACCTGCCACGCTGTACGGTAGTCGATAATAAGGTTTTACCGCCATAAATTTATTACCTAAAATAAAAAATTCGTAGGTAAATACAAATAAAAAAAAATTCCTTGCTTAGCGAATTCACTTATTAAAAATTCGAGATCGATTACTCCATGCCTTCAGTTAGCTATACGACTTTCTATGTATATAATTTATATTTATTTATTTTTGTTTTAACAAATTCAATATAGTATTTTATATCAAATTTAATACTGATTGAATGAGCTCTAGCTGCTAGGGCCTTCGACTATATGATTTTAATGACTTTATTTCAAGATTGATATAAAGATTACATTTTGAGTACATAAAATAAAATATGTTTAGTTCAGTATATCCAACAAGGGTAGCAAAATCGAAAAGGGTTAAAAAAAAAAATGAAAGAGGGAACTCCTTCATGAATCATTAATCACCGGAAATTTTGAACCCTTGAAACCTCGCTATAAAATCTTTGCAATTTCCCAACTTCTATCGTATAGTCACATTTAAATAAACAAATAAAAACTTTTCTCTACACTTTTGCAATGCACTCAAGAGCTTCTCCAATTTACTCCACTTTTTCTCTCAGTGCAGTGGAGTAGCTGGAATCTGTGGCATTGCCTCAGCTGCGCAGCTGGCAAAACGGTAAATAATGCTATCCACTGAAACTCACTTATAAAAGAGAGAGAAGAAGATAAAACGAAGATGGCAAACAAACAACAGGCAAATTCGCACGACACATTCATTTTCTGTACCAGGGCCTGCCACAAGGGGTGGCAAGAGTGCCGCGGGGTCGTATACCATACGGAAAAGCTTAGCGCAAAAAATGACAGATCCATCGTTGGGTTGTCTTTTGCTAAGAACCGGAACAGCGAAAGCATCACTGCTACCTAACTGACTGACGCTGACAAATAGATGAATACCAAGTTCCACGAGGGTTCTTTAGCATATTTCGCCAAAAGCTAAGAAAAGCAAACTTGGTTGTGGTTTACCTGAGAGTTCTTTATGAAGGTCAATGAAGGAACACTTATTTCGTCCTTTGAACTTGAATAGTCATAACAAGTTGTTGACAGGTTTCGACACGCTCTTCAGGCAGTTTTCGATTAGTCCAACAATTCGGCGTCGCCCTTCAATAAACAATCATCTTTCCTACTGAAGCTACTTTATCCAATATTGATAAATATCATATATATCTCCTCTCCCCTGAGGATTCCAACGAAGTGCCTGTCGAGCGAGTTTTCCGAGTTGGCACGGTAACCTAACCTTAAAAATCATATTTTGAAGGATAGCTTTGGAACCCATCTTGCTAGATTATTAAAAAATAGCAATCCCAGAAATAAAATAATAAATTAAAATAAATAAATCAAATTCGAATTTAGATTCATTAATATGATCCCCGTCATATGCAAAGTTTGCAAGAATTTAATTATTTTATGGGTCGATTTTATGGATTCCTTTCAAAATTTTCAACGATATCTTGAACGCCATAAATCGAAAGATAAAAAATGTATAAGGTTTTTGGAGGTTATTTTAATAATCTTGTATGTTGAGGATCTTTGGAAATCAAATTTAGACTTATTCATATGGTAGTCCCGTCATATGCAAAGTTCGCTAGACTTTTATCATTTTATGGCTCTATTTTATGGAGTTCTTTCAATATTTTAAACGATATCTAGGACGCCATAAATCGAAAGATTACAAATTTATTTGATTTTTGGATGTTATCTCAGTACCCTTGTATGTTAGGGTTTTCCGAAAAATTCAGATGCATCCATATGACAGCCCCATCATACTCAAAGTTCGCAATTTTTTTTTTGGTTTATTTTATGCATTTCTTTAAAAAAAATTTAAGATATCTTGAATGCCATAAATCGGGAGATCAAAAATTTATGAGATTTTCGGAGGTTATTTCATTTCTCTTGAATGTTGAGGTTCTTTGAAATTCTAATTCAGATTCATTCGTATGACAGCCCTGACATTATATATGCCAAGTTCGCAGCACTTTTTTTATTTGATGGGTCTTTTTTATGGATTTCTTTAAAAATTATGAACAATATCTTGAAAACCATAAATCAAAAGATCTTAGCTCTATGAGTTTTTTGAAGATTTTCTCAGTACCCTTGTATGTTGGAGTTCTTTGAAACTTAAATTCAGATCCATCCATATGGCAATCGCGTTATATGCAAAGTTCGCAAGACTTTTATTATTGATTGATATTTTACAGATTTCTTTCAAAACTTTGAGCCATATCTTGAAAGCCATAAATCGAAAGATCAAAAATGTGTAAGATATTTTGAGATTATCTCAGTACCCTTGGATGTTAGGGTACTTTTAAACTCAAATTCATATTTATATATATGACAGTCCCGTCATATACAAAATTCGCAAAACTTTTATTATTTTATGGCTCTATTTTATTGATTTCTCCCAAAATTAGTCAAATTTTTAAAAGAATCGTACGAATGCAGTATTTGATGTACACTAGTTGAATTAAAAAAAAACCCGGGATACTAGAATCTTAGAAAAAAGTCTTATGGCGAACTTCCAATAGGAATTTACAAATAGCCACTGATTTAAAAAGAATCCATCCATAAAATTTGCAAAAATCGTATTTTCTTAAATAATAAAGACATTAAATTATTAATTTACAAACAGCAACTAATTTAAGAAGAATCCATAAAATTGACGCGCGTGCGATGCCAAAGATATAAGAAGAATCCATCAAAGATTTAAGAAGAATCCATCAAAGATATAAGAAGAGTATATCAAAGATTTACGAAGATTTCATTAAAGATTTAAGAAGAATCCACACAATTGGCAAAAATCATATTTTCTAAAACAATAAAGATATTAAATTATTAATTTATTATTATTATTAATTAATCCGTCAAATATTTAAGAAGAATTCATGAAAGATTTAAGAAGAATCCAAAAAATTTACTGGCGTACGACGCACAGTGGCAAAACATTTTTTTTTCTAATATAATAAAGATATTAAATTATCGCCAAAAAGAAAACTAAAAAGATGAAGTTATCTCTGAAGTGGGGGCCGTAAAGTTACTTTTTGATATGGTCACACTAGTATGACCGCTTGCTGAAAATTTCTTCGGCAACCCTCGTTGCAGCACGCAAAACCGAGAATTGTTCTTGAGCACGCCAACTTGGAAATTGTAGATCCATTGAACGACTGGCTGGAGATAATTTTTTGTGGCTAGGAATGCATCATTGGCCTCCTCCTGAGCCTTAGCGCTTGCACATCATGCTAGATATTTCTCGCCATGGAGCAATACTAGAAATAATCATAATAATTATCTAACTATCTGAATCTATCTAACTACATATTAGCCAGTTATCGATGATTCTTCAAAAAACCGCAACGGAAACAAGCAACTTGCTTTCAAATTTGTTATTTACTGTTGTTGTTGATTGCTCTGGTCAGTTGTTGTTGTTGTTGTTGTCGCTGTTGTTGCTTTTGTTGTTTAAGGTCAAGACCCAGAAGCATACAGACTTATAAACGAACACGCACTCTTAACAAAAATTCAACGTTGAAAAGCAAAATGCATATTAAGTAATTTAACAAGAATTTTAACACGAAATACAAATCACTATAAAAATAAAAAAAAGAAACAAAAACAAAAAAACATAGTCGAAAATTTTAAATATTATAAGTTTATGATTGTTAAGCGTGTGTTTCCTCTTAAATACGAAATTCGTATGAAAATAAGTCGAACAGGTAAAAGGTGCGAAACTTTATATACCCTTGCTAATGATAGTTATGTGATCGAAAAGATAAAATCACTCAAAATGATTTTGATGATAAAAAGCGATGACAAATCGAGTTATCGATACACTGATCGACTTTTCTTTGAGCATGCATATTATAGAAATGTTGGAAGATATTTGATTACAAAAAAAAAACAAATATAATCTTGTTAATTAGATAAAGGCGTGTGGATACGGAATGATTATATATTCAAATAATATAAATTAATCAAAAAAATGGCGTACGTAAAGTCGGGCGCGGACGACTTTAGGATACCCTGTACCACTAGCATTGTAATAAAGTCCGATTTCTTCACAAAAAACAAAAAACAGAAGAATTTTTAAGCAAAAATTTTTTTTTTGACCGATCGTTCCTATGGGAGCTATATGATATAGTCAACCGATTATCAACCTGAAAAGTTTTTGAAGCGGATGGTGACAGCGATGAAAAGTGGATCACTTACAACAAGATCGTGAATGCGTAAATGGTCATTGTCGAAATAGCGTGGAAGCTGCCCAGACGGTGGCCAAGCACTGGATTGACGGCCATGAAGGTTCTTCTGTGTGTTTGGTGGGATTGGCAGGGAATCATCCACTATGAGCTGCTCCCATATGGCCAAACGCTCAATTCGGACCTGTACTGCCAACAACTGGACCGCTTGAATGCAGCACTCATGCAGAAGAGGCCACCTTTGATAAACAGAGGCCGAATTGTCTTCCATCAGGACAACGCCAGGCCACACACATCTTTGGTGACGCGCCAGAAGCTCCGGGAGCTCGGATGGGAGGTTCTTTCGCATCCACCGTATAGTCCGGATCTCGCACCAAGTGATTACCACCTATTTCTGTCCATGACGAACGCGCTTGGTAATCGGAAGTTGTCCACAAGAGAGTCCTGTGAAAATTGGCTCTCCGAGTTTTTTGACAATAGGGAAGCGAGCTTCTATAAGAGGGGCATTATGAAGTTGGCATCTCGTTGGGAACTCGTCATCGAACAAAACGGCGCATATTTGACTTAAATCGCATTATTATAACCAATTTTATGAACAATTGAAAATTCAATAAAAATACCGCAAGACTTTTTTGACAACCTAATATTAGTCTACTAAAAAATTTTTGGATTTTTAAAAAATGTTTTTTAATTAATATTTTTGAAATTTAGTTTAATGAAAATAGTATATTTAAAAATATAATAAAAATAGACAAATGAAATTTTGTTTAAGAATAAATATAATAAATGGAAACCAATGAAAGTACATTTTTTTAGAATAAAAATTTAAAACTTGAGTCTTGCAAAAGAATGTTTAGATTTTTATTTTGAAATTTTAGTATATATAACCAATTTTTGGATTTTTTTAATATTTTTTAAAATACATAAGCGATCGCCTTGAAAATAGGATGGGATGGCGAGACGGCTGAGATTGAGAGCTAGGAAAAGAATACTTTAAAGGTGTCTTCCAGAGAGCTTTCTTAGGAGAATCTTATAATAATTGCAAATATGTTTAAGTCCCCGTAAATATTGTACAATTGTTTGTACACTCCTTTGCTCATAATTGGTTTTTGTTATATATTAATATTAGGTTGCTTTACACCACCTAGTCAGAAAGATTGAAAAAAAGCGACTCCAAGAAAATAGCTTTGTGCGCATTCCTGGATGTCGAAGGAGCTTTCGACAATACTGACTTTGGTTCTATCTCTAGAGCGTTGGCCCGTAAGAAAATAGAACCACATGTGACCTCATGGATTAAATCCATGCTCAGACATAGGGACATAACTTCATCTCTAGATGGTACAACAGTCAGCATAAGATCTGTAAAGGATTGTCCACAAGGAGATGTGTTATCTCCCCTGCTATGGTCTCTCGTAATCGACGAACTTTTAACTTAGCTGACAATACTTGGTTATAAAGTCATTGGGTACGCAGACGACATGGTTATCATAGTGATGGGTAAATACGAAATCACCATCTTCAAATTACCCTAAACTGGTGTCTAAGTGAAGGGCTTAGCATCAACTCCCAAAAAGCTGTGATTCTTCCCGAAGAGAAGCAGCTTCAAAACCTTGTTTTAAAATAACACTGAGGTGGAGTATTCAGACCAGCTCAAATATCTAGGTGTGGTCCAAGACAAACGACTCAACTGGAGCTCCCACTTAGAGCAAGTGCTCTCCACAGCTACTTGAGCCATGTGGGCCTGTAAAAAATTCTTTGGCAGCACATAGGGCTTCAGCCCTCATATTATAGAATGGATATGCCGTATGATGGTAAGGCCTATCGTCACATATGCAGCCCTTGTGTGGTGGTCCAAGATGCAGCAAACTGTGGCCATTAAGAAATGCAGCCAGCTTCAAAGACTAGTATGCATGTCTCTCTGCGGAGCTACCTGTCTGACAGCTGTCATGGAGTCAGTCCTTGGACTCACACCACTGCATATTTTCATCAAAAAGTCAGCCATGCAGAGTCTACTTCGTATCCAGATCACATCTGGACTCTTAGCAAGTGACACTGGTCATGTCGCACTTATATATTCCCTTCCTGACGTATCGATCTGCTCTATATCAGATCTTATGACGGAACTTTTTCATAATAAGAAATTTAGATCTTTTTTCCCAAGTCGGGAGACTTTGGCTGATGCCAGCTTCTGTGGAAACCCCCGTTAGTAGAGTACTTATTTAATTGTATTATATAAAAACTTATTAAATAAAAAAAAATATATATTTAAACGTTCAAAAATTCTATACATATTAATAAATAGAACGCTGGTCACACAAAAATTACTGATCACTGACACAATCGCAACAAACAAAATTATTAGTGTGACCAGCTGCTCATGTGAATAGAAACTTGATGCATTAACTTAGAAGGTCGCTTGAAAGTCTGTTGCAGCTTTTCTTTAATTAATTCTCAACATAAAATTCTTTTGAGAGATAAAAAATTCAAAACAATATCTCTTCCGAAAATTGTTAATAACATACTGTCGAAATGACAATAATGGCATATATTAGGGTTTGTTGTATTGGCCCTAAAGGTCACTTAGAAGAACATTAAAGATTTTCATTCAATATTTGTAAATTTTATTTAATTTGCAAAACTTAAGTAAATGTTACAAAGCGATGATCACATAAAGCAGCCATTTGTTGCAAAGACATGGTAGATCGTTTAGATGTTTTAAGATGTTCTTCAATGAGTTTTCTTCTCATCGTAAAACTCTTTGGGAAGCAATAAAAAATAAATTACAAAACAAAGTAAATATAAACTCTGACAAAAACTGCAAAACAAAGCAAAATTAGTGTGGCCAGGAAAAGTTTAATACAATAAGCTCACATAAAAATTGCTCATCTCTGAGGCAATAGCCACATGCCTAGACATTAGTGTGACCAACTGTGGCAAATTTTGTTACATTCAACTAGAAGATTGCACAAGAGTTCATTACAGGAATTCATCAAAAATCATCAGACCCAACTCAATATAACCTCTGTCAGTGTATCTAACGCTGGTCACACCAATCGCCAATATTGGCAACAAGTTTTATTTAGCTGGAGCAGCTTGGCAAAACAACAAACCAGAGGAGAGCAGGCGATATGGCGTTGGGGATGATGATGATGGGTGATAAAAATCACAGCGAAAACAAAACGGCAAGTGCAAAAAATAAAAAAAATAAACAAGAAAAATGTAAAAATAAAAATATGTATTGCGAAAATTGATTAACGCAAACTGGTAACTGGCTGGGAAGATACCATTCAGTAAATAATTTAAAAGCACTTCGGACGGTCGGTCGTTTGGTCAGTTGATGGGATTGCTTTGGAATCCGCAAATAAAAAAAGACACAAAATACATTCCATTTTTTTTCGAAATTGTTGCCTAAAATGTTTAATTGAAAAGATAATAACAACTGAAAATAAATACAACGCAAAAGACGCTTCCAAATGGCGACAACTTTTGGCAGGTTTTGTGTAGCGCTCTCTTTTGAATTTCGATGGACCAACTTGGTTAAACTGGTTTGTCCGAGTTTATTGAATTTCATTTGATTTGCATTGCGGCACGCAAAAGAGCTTAAACAATAAACAATTTCAATAACAATAACAAGAGACGCAGAAGATCAGCCCGAAAACAGGGGCTAAATTGAGATTCCTCAACGAACTTTGCGACGCAAAAAAAGCAAAACTCTCAAGGTATTTGACCCAAGAGACGAACAGCAGGCAAAGTTCCCGAGCAGCTCTTAAGAACTAAGTTCTAAGATTCCCAACACAATAAAAGGTTGCTGTCAGCTGTCGCTTGGATGTGTTTTTTTTGCGTTCGTCTTTTCTATTATTATGGTTTTATCATAGCAGCTATTAATATTATTTGAGTTGGGAAAGTTTGGCACGCAAAAAGCTGCTAACTGCGCTTTGGGGGAACCTTTTTCTAACTGGTAGCTAGTTTTTCATACACTGTACGTTAGGGTTCAAAGGGTATGTTAGGTTTCTGCTAGACAAAAAGTTGCGTAATCTACAGAAGCAGACGTCGGAGATCCCACCTAGGTTAGATTAGTTTGTATATGCAGCTCAGAAAGTGACTGAGATCACCCAGAGACCAAGAGGTCCATTGTGTTGCCAGAGAGGAAAGAAATTGAAGAAAGGGAGGGATTGTGTAGGAGTATCAGAAACTCTAGGACATCCCTCCCGGAGTTTTCCCCAAAGTGCTACCCATATATCAGAGATGATTAGCTCTAGAGCAACCAAACTTTCAGATTGAATCTCTTTTTATCTCTTGAGAAACAAGCTAATTTTAATTTTTCTATATCGGGGTTTTATATATATATAGCTTCTATATAAGTATTTCTACATATATGGTGGCCCAACCGTATTGGTAATATAGATCTCTGGAACGTATCTAATCAGAAACCTGCGCCAGTAAAAGTTTGCGAGCGTCATATGGCGATGTGGATTGGGCATACCCTCCGGAGATCCAACGCTCGACTGGTACTTCGACCCTCAAGGGTGAGGTCTTCGCGTTGGTGCGCTAACAAAAACATAGAGAAGATCTATTGATCATGGAACTAGCTACTCATGGAATGATATCTGCCGTGAATTCCGTAAGAAAGTTCGCTACAAAAGGATGGTCGAGGCCCTAAGCTCCGCTGGGAGTCGAGGATGACAGAAGAAGAAAGAGGTATTTCAAGCACCTCCAGAAAGCCCAAATTTTCAGATGTTTTTCAAGCACCTCCAGAAAACCCAAATTTTTAGATGTTTTTGTTTACGAAGCTACCCTGCAGTTCGATCGTTCAGGACTAAAAAATTCAGCACTGAATTCAGGCATGAAAAGGAAGCGAGCGCTCATGGCTTGGTAAGAGAAACAAGGTCACCAATTGGGCATTCGAAAGTTTTTAGCGATCCCAACTATCAAAAAAAGTTTGGGTTGGTTTGTTTTTCGTTTGTTTTAGAAGATATCGATATGAAATTCATCAGCTTAAAGCTCTTTTTTTTGATAACTTATATAGAAAATTTTATTGCATAGTGCAGTGTATCTCAAAGTCGTTTACGCCCAATCTTCCCATCTTTTTTTATTGCTGCTTGTTTTTCTTACCACTTAAAACTATATTTGCTTGTATAACAAAACGAAAAGTTTTCCCATTTAGTAGCTTTATTTGCAACTCAATTGGGTGATTACTTTTTGTTTGTGGTAACCGCCATAAAGAGCTAAAACTCTGACAGCAGCTGTCCAATCGTTATACAGCATAATTTCTTTCCATGTTTTACAACACTCTAGTTGAAAAAGTCCTAAAGTCTTTTTAGAGCATTATTTCCGCTTTCCCAAATTGCATGTAATTACTGATTGCACCAAAAAAAAAGCTACAAAATGTTATGTCGATCATCAAAATATGGATATTTTACAAGCTATCCTAATCCAGATGTAAGTCGGCCGTTTATTGAACAGGTAGTGCAATCAATCGCAATGTGTGTGTGGTCTTTGTAATCTCGGTACATGAACTGTCGTCAATACCGTAGACGAGGAGTAGATCACCTCCTTTGCTTTTTCTCCACAGTAACCTTCAGTGCTCCGTGCTTACACGGTTTTGTTTTTGGATGAGCTCCAAAATCCATTCCGTCGGCTTCTCTTCAGTCTAAGGGCAGAAGATGGAGATGTTACGCGACAACGGTATGGCGTCGCCCATCTTCGCCTCTAGCGGAACTCCTTTCCACATAAGCAATGTGGAGTCTGCCAGCCGCAACCACTCAGCCGACTCTTCGTCCGAGCAGTCTTCGACTAGATGGGTAGTCCCAACCCGATGATACCAGTTCCTCCTGTATCGCTTCCTCAAGCAATGAAAGTTCCACACTGCTCAGGATCACCTAAGGTTACTCCTCATGTAAAATCACTACTTTAAGCATCTTGGCTACGGTTGCGTATGTAGGTCCGTCCTTGGTCACCCGGGATGTCAATGGTTGGTCCTCGACTTCCAAGACGGCTTCGGAAGTGCACGCTACTACCGCAGACCTTTTCGAGGTGTCGAATGTCGGCGAGAGCGTATTGCTTAGCCTCTTTGGAGCAGGGGTGGGGCCCTGTTCTTCCTGGCGTGGCTACTTTGCCAGAGCCAGTGCCTCAGCAGGTGTCTTGCCCTGCTGTAGGTATCTTAGGTACCACTTGACTTTCGCACCACTCAGCCCCTTATGATACGGGTCATCCCGACCACCGAGTTGGCCGAGTACCGGTTTCGGGGGCTTCGCCTCACTGGCGATGGTGCTGGTTGCAGGTGCCTGGAGTGTGGTAACTCCCACTACACGGCGTCCTGAACCCTGCTTACTCTCGTGTAATCTCTTCTTAGGAACTCCTTTTGGTGGTCTCTCCAATGAGTCCGATCCCCGTCAAGGTCACGGTCTCCTCAAACTGTTTCGCAACAGTTCCAGCAGTGATGCTTTTAATACTATTCTTCTTACTCATACATATATCCCACGAGTTGCGGAACGGTATGCATACCGGACTGCAGTTCGCCCGGTCAGAGATCTGCAGTACCCGGGTAAGGCGGTCGCCACTTGCCTAGACTCTGCGTTAGCAACTGTGCTATTTGTTATCCGGGCCCCCAGCCCGGCTGACTCTCGGCATGGGTCGAATGACACCTTAGTCTGACCCGGCGATGTTGAAATTTTTGGGAATCCAACCAGACTACTATTAGCCAGCTCCCTTAGCATTAAGGGTCTGTTTCCAGCCGCCCTCGCGTCGAGAGTGGTACATGTTAATATCCCAGTTGCGGGACTCGGCAGGCGGCCCTACATTTGAAATATCATCTAAATTAAAATGATCAATAAAAAAAGTTTTACGCTTCGAATAATGCCCCCATATATTTATGGGTTCAATCTACTGTATAGGAGCATACCATTAATCGGCAAGATTTACAAAATTGTCGTTATGCAATAAATGATTCTACGTTATACTCCATGTTCCATTCGATACGTACATTAGTTGAATGACATTTTTGTAGATGCAGCGGTAACAACTTCAGAATCAGGAACTAAAAAACGTAACAGCTGTTTGACCCCACTAAAAAGTTTTATCATCTTTTTTTCGCTCTGTAACTGTGTATGTAGGTGGTGTATCCGAGTCGCATTAATCTTGAAGATTCACAATGTTTTCGTAATGCTTTGCCATGAGTATTTAAGGGTACTTGAACTTCTTCTGCAACGCTTTAGGCAAAATGAGGCGTAAAGTGGCTGCCGTTCTGTGCCGTTGCCGATGTTGATATTATTATTGTTGTTGTTGCTATTGTTGTTGTCGTTGTTGTTGTTGGTGCCTCTGTCAAGCGAACTCCGTTGGTTCTGTGTTTGGATGTCGCTTCTGCCATGAGCTCGAACAATGGAACCCCCAGCAGTAGCTGAGTTTTGCTTGGTTCTGCATTGTCTAGAGCTACAAAAGCTTATACATAGCCCATACATAATAATTAGAATCATGTATACAAACGCACGTATGTGTAAGTGTGCAGAGTTCGCTGACTAAATGATTGACTGACTGACTGAACGACTGACTGACTGACTGAATGACTGACTGAATGACTGACGACGACGACGACGAAGACTTGGCTTCGAACAAAATGGCCGCAAAAGAGAGTGCGCACTCATAATCACATGGCATAGTCGCTGCTGCTGCTGCTCCGTGCCACTCACTGCACAGTCAATCTTTGTCTGCCACTCAAGCTCTTCCCGTCTTGGCTACACTGGAAAAAAATTAAGCAGCTGGTTTAAAAACAAGTAAGCTCTTCCAAGAGCAAAAAAACGAGCTAAAAAATCTTTAATTTTGGCCAAATTTCAAAATTCCAAATTTGAGTCGCTGATTTTTTTGAAGTGTATAGTTTATTTACTCAAGTTGCATCTAGCTTCTATAACAATTTAATCCCAAGCCCAAGCAGTCAGCTGTATTTAGGTATTCAATATTATTTTTATCGGTTCGCATAATTTCTTGCAGTGTACTTTTTTAAGACTGCGCTGCTACACTTTGGTATTTTTTAAGTGTAGCCAGTTACTAGAGAATCTACTTGCCTATGTATCTATTATTTTTAGTGTTGGACTGCTTACTTTATTTTACAGTGTATCTCTTCATATCATACAACATCAAAAAAAGCTATGTTTTCTAGACCTATTATACTTAATCTTAAATTGTATATTTAAGATATTTTTGATTTGGCAGCCATTTTTTCTTTTGAAGCTAAGCTTTCTAGACCTTTCATACTTAGGTTTATCTTGTATCTTTGAGATATTTTTGATTTGAAAGGCATTTTTTTTCTATTAAAGCTAAGTTTTTTAGTCCTATGGTAGTTAGGCTTAACTTGTATCTTAGAGATATTTTTGATTTGGAAGCCATTTTTTTCTATTAAAGCAAAGATTTCTAGATCTATGTCTTTAAGATATTTTTCATTTGGAAGCCATATTTTTCTATTAAAGCTAAGTTATCTAGACCTATAATACTGAGGCCTAGCTTGTATCTTTGAACTATTTTTGATTTGGAACCTATTTTTACTATTAAAGCTAAAATTTTTAAGTCTATATCTTGAAGATATATTGGATTTGGCAGACATTTTTTCTATTAAAGCTTAGTTTTCTAGATCTATAATACTTGTGCTTAACTTGTATCTTTAAGATATTTTTGATTTGGCTGCCATTTTGTTATATTTCCCTATGTCATAAAAAGCAAAACCAAAGTTCAGTGCAACTATGCATCTACTATATATCTATATACAATATTTCGTACTAGGGTATCCTCAATTTTTTTCAGTGTATATAGCTTTTATTACATGTTACTTCATTACGCCACATGCTAGTATGCAGGCACTAAGGCTTAGCCCAGCTATTCATTAATTATGATCATATCAAAGAGTAGCCATGTATCTGTATCTAATAGTAGTTGTATCTTTTGGATACACTGTTCAAAAAAGCGGTCTATTTTGAAAATTTTTGTGCGTGAAAGTAACTAAAAATATGCTAGTAATTAATATCTTTAATCAAGAATCTTTTAACAGAAAATAATACGTATAAGAATTTAGTTTAATTATTTTTTGGTTACGACCTTAAGATACAAATTTTCTTAGTTTATGAATAAGATTATTTCAAGTGCTGAGCTATCGCTTTTCATTTGAGATATTTTACATAATGTAGTGTTGTGATATTTTAAAAGAAAGGGTAATTGGGAATAAAAAAAAATTTTTATACCAACCTATAAACCAAAAGATACATTTCGTATCTTCCTCAAGCTAAAAACAGATTTTTCTTCTTTGAAGTCTATATAGCTATTATTCAAGACAGACACGTAAGTCTTTATATATATTTACCTTCTTTAGTTCTCTTATATAGCCCGCTGTAACTATGCATCTTACAGATATTTTCTAGTTGTGCTTATAACTAACTTTGTATTAAAGTATATCTGCAGCCATTTATTAACTATAACTTTAAGCCGGACTAACTATAGATCCAAAATGTATCTTTTGGGTATAGCTCCAAGTAGCACATGATTTTTTATAGTGTACATAGGCTATTTATATACCTATGTTACTGCTGCATGCCAAACACTAAGTTCTGTGCGGTTTAACCCAACTGCGAACTAGAGTTTTGGCCATAGTCCAAAGAACTTATGTATCCGGCAGTACATGTATCTTGTATCTTTTGGGGTATCGCTTAAGCTAGATCTCTACAGACACTAATGCCTCCAATAATAGTCGCATAAAGCGCTGCGTAGCCTCTATATATCTATAAGCTCAATAAAATATGTATCTTACGGGTATCCGGTAGTATTCGCATCTTTAAGGTGTCAATACTTCTAACTTGTATCTTTGTATATCATTTTAGCTAGATCTCTAGAGACACTAATACCTATACGTATCTACAACGCCAAGAATACTCGCATAAAGCGCTGCGAAGCCTATGTATCTATAAGTCAAATATTCCATGTATCTTTTGCATATGTATCTATGTTTCCTATGTTTCTTTACATTTACATATGCTGCTGGGATATGTATCTTTTAGATACAACTTAAAGTATTTCATGTTTTTGTGGGGTTTAACCCGATTAGTCTGCTGTTATGGACTTAGTGCAAAGAACGTATGTATGCGGTACTGCTCGTATCTTTAAGATGTCAATACTTCTAACTTGTATCTTTCGATATTATTTAAGCTAGATCTCTACCGACATTAAGGCCTATATGTATCTACGCTGTTAAGAATACTCGCATAAACCACTGCGAAGCCTATGTATCAATAAGTTCAAAATAATATGTATCTTACGGATACGCTTGCATTGTGTCTAGTCATTTATAAAGCAGCTATCAATGTATGTGTATCAGTTCAATATTATATGCATCTTTTTTTTCCTTCCGTAAAAGGGTTTCTCTCAGAGAAGTGGGACTGGGACCAAAAGGTCTTTTGTACCATACCCTTAAAGACCTTAGCAGAAGGTCTTTTGTTGGTATTGACCTGAGATGGAAGAGACTAATCCGTTCCTTTCCCATGTGACAGGCTCTGTCCCTTACCAGCGCTGGGCAGCCACAGAGAATATGTCTTGAGGTTTCAACGTCTTCTAGACGGAGTCTGCACTCTGAAGAGTCCGATAGGCCAATTTTCTGTAGATGGTATCTAACAGTATGGTGGCCAGATAGGTAAGCTACCAGGAGCTTTAAGTCCACTCTGCCAAGACCTTTTGTCTTGATCGTATCCAGATGTTTGACAAGCACTTCTGCTTGACGATGCCCCGGTAAGGATAACCAGTATCTCATATGTTCTCCTGCGGCCCATTTATTAATCATGGTTTTGATTGTGGACCAACCAATACCACAAAACGGCGCAGGAGATGTAGTCAGGGTGGAGGCACCCTATCGTGCTAGATCGTTGGCGATCATGGTACCATCCATTCCTGAGTGTCCAGATACCCAACCTAGCACGACTTTGTTCCGGGCAGACAGAGTTTGGAGTTATGGCATTCTTTAACCATCCTGCATGAGATGCTTCAGGATGACAAAGCCCTAATAGCAGATTGGCTATCTAAGTAAATACAGATGTTTGCTCCCATAGTTCCCTTGTGAAGGATACAAAGGGCGCAGATCTCTATGGCATGAATCTCCGCTTGAAAGACGCTGGGCCAGATGCCCATTGGGTAGAGATACTGGTGTTGGGTCCAAAGACTCCAGCACCTACACCCTTCTGAGTTTTAGACCCATCCGTGAATCATTGTTGCCACCGGAGGTTTCCACATCATTATGAAATAGTTCCGTGATCATAAAATGTGATCTAGAGCAGATCGATACGTCAGGAAGGGCATGTATCTATAAGTTCCAAATAATATGTTTCTTTCGGTTATATGCTTACATTGTATAAAGTCATTTATAAGCAAGTTATTAAAGAGCTGCACAGCTTATGTATTTATGTATTCACGTACCCAGCTGTATAAGTATCTCTTGGATACAACTTCAAGTATCTTCTATAATTTTTTTCAGTGTACTGCTGTATATAGCCAGTTTATGTATGCCACTTCTTCTTGCCACACACTACTGCATATACGGCTAAGCCAAGCTAGTCATTAATTTGTGGGCATAGCCCAGAGAGGAGCATCTACTATGTAGTATCTTTGTATCTATGTAGCTTTTCGAGTTTGATCGCATGTCTTAAGCGTCGCGTCAAGTTCTAAGTAATTACAAAACATTTTTTTTTGTCCCAGCAAATCAAGTCGAAAGATTTTCGTTTTTTTGCTTTGCTTTTTCTAATTTTTATAAATTGAAAACCAATGAACGCTGATTGCCATTACGTTTTTGGCATTATTAATCATGGATGGATGGATGGACAGATGGACGGACTGGGAACTGGTGGGGACTGGCAACACGTTGAGCCATAGCTAAATTGAATTCGTTTGTGGCGTTGCTTTAAGTCAACAAATTAACGTGTTTTTAATTGGTCACATTAAAGCTAAAGGCTGGCCAAAATAAAATAAAAATCAACTTTGGAGCCTAGTCTTCTCACCTAACTTCGGCCAAGTCAATACAATAGATACAACAACAACAGTAACAACAACAACAATGCGTATTTGTCAATTGGTCGGCGTGTGGCTCGATGTAAACTTCCATGCAAGCGCTAAGCCGGGCCAAGTCAATGAACTCCGTCAACAAAGCCAAGACGTAGACGTGGAAGACGTTAAAAGTTGAAGCTACAAAAGTTAAAGATGTAGCCGACGAGTTATGCCAAGTTAATTATGATAAACGTTGATGCTAGAAGATTAGCTGACCAAAAGAGTTACTTAAGGCGATTGCGCCAAGCCCAAAAGTCAGTCTTCCTAACTACAATGGCAAAAAATTTAAATGTGGCCAAGTCTTATGAAATAATTAATAAAATGACGCAGCATGGGCAGCACTGGCTGGCCAGCTTGTTGCACTGCACTAATACTCGCCTGACCTTGACAAGGGCACAGCCTCAAACGTGTTTCCCAGCCAAAGACAGAGACAAATATGCGCTACAAATATATATAAAAAAATAAAAATAAAAACAAAAACCGGTATAAGATGCGCTGTTTTGAACTCAACTCACGCCCCGACTTGATATTTTAGACTTTGTTCGCTTCAAAGCATCTTAAAACCAAGTACTTAGTACTTAGTACTTGCTACTAAATTACTTGCTCTAATAAAAGTGCAGCCACGTGCTATGGACTCCCTCGATGCATTAGGGCGGAAATATTTAGCGTTTTTTTCGCAACTGACCGACCGCAAAGAAAATTACATCGAAATAAAGAAACAAACGAAAAACGCTTTCATTACAATCTTAATTTAATTCATTTCAATTTTCATTTCCATTTCAATTTCAACTTCAATGCGCTGCAATTCAATTCAACTCAATTGAGCGATTTTTTTTTGTTGTAAACTCCGAAAGCGTGAAAATGCAGCAGGAACAAAAAAAACGAAACTAAACATTAAAGAGGCGTCTTCATCAGTTGGTCAGTCTCTGACCCTTTTGCCTCAAGTTGGGGCTTGCCACGCCTCTATAGAGTCTGGGTCATGCTCGACATTCGTTGCAGTAATATATATGTGTGCCAGTCAGTACTTCAGCTCGTTATAGTTTTGATAAGTAGTACAAACTTGAGTAGATTTCCAGAACTTAAGTTAGTTAGTAGCAAAATTTTCCATAAGTGTGACCAGATGTGAATTATGGGAAAAAAAATTTGATATTCACAACAGCACAGCAAGATGTCGCATTAATTCTATCAGATCAGCTATCAGATAATCCAAGTGGAAAAGCGGACATTCCCCAAACGATAACCAAACATCGCTCAGAAACAAATATTTTTGGGGGGGGCTCTCTCGGGACACAAAATATGATTTCATACTCTGATATGAAAATGTGTATGACAAAATTGGATCGGTCTAATCGAGCGAAAAAAGCAAACAGTATGCATAAAAAATGGACACTTCAAAGCGGACACATGGGAACCCTATAACTAGCAAACTGCCCTGTCTATTTATATGAACTCCTAGATCGTAGCGGCTTTAAGAGCTAGCTCAATCAAACCTGAATCTTAGACTTATATTTACAGGCTGTTTGGATTAAAATTATATTACAGGGGAACCACAAATGTGAAGCTAATATATAAGACTTCACAGTTCGAATTGTTGATAGAATTTCACTTTTATAGAAGAGTGAACAATGGTTACATTTTTGAAGAAAAACTTATTATTCTTTCAGTTTTATTTCTTTGTAGACTAAACATTTGTGTGACGTTTGATAAAAATTGCGCCATTATTTCATATAGCTACCATGCAAAAATTTTACAAGAGATGTGCTCTGCTTGGTAAATCATTTTAAGGGTTCTAGAAAGAGGGCCACGCCCGCTACGAAGAATTTACCTTATTTTTAAAAAACTGCTGGCTGTTTGAACTCTTTTGAAATATCACGGTTTCTGTAACGTCTAAGCAAATAATAAAAAATAAAATTTGGTCCACCCTAAATTTTTACTAATTCTATCAGCAGCCCACCAAAAAGCTGTTATGAGTGGAGCAGAGATCCAGACGAGACTCAGATGCTTACTTTCATTTGAGCAGCTTGGAGTAACAGACTGGACTATGGGGTTATTATAGGCTCAGCAGACCCCAGTACAGTAAAACTAACGAACTTTTATACTTCAACTTTTAAAGCTATAGCTTATAGCCAGATATTTTGTGACAGGGCTACCCATATCAATTTTGTATCCAAACCACAACATCCAAGCGATTATTGAAGATTATCTCTTCAAAATGCCTAAGGAATTTTTTTTATTTTTATGTTGCCTTATTATATGTAGCTCTGGAATTTTTGTAATCATATTGATTATTATATGGTACCGCAAACCGATTATATAAAATGTTTCGAGGATTGAATCAAGCTCTTGCATATGGAGTACTTTGAAGGGAATAAAATATAGTGTGTAAAAAAAAAGTATTTCTAAATTCACTTAATTTTATTTTGAATTCTTCTTTATGTTCAAAATTGTAGAATTGGTAAAGTTAACGTGGTTTATTAGATCAAAAATATATAGGATGTAAAAATGGAATCTTTGTGATAATATCGATACTATTATAAGAACATATGTTAAATAAAATATTTTCCAAATTCACCTAACTTTATTTTTCTTCTTTGCATCATTGTTGCTTCATGACCACTAGAGAAATAAAAAGAAATTCCACATGTTGAAAATTGTAGAATTGGTAAAGTTAATGCTGTTTATTAGATCAAGAATATAGGTATAGTAGGGAAAAATTTATTTTTGAATTTTATTGTTATTTCATATAAGGCTAGTCATCACGCATAACTTCGGGTCAACACAGTTCAACTCCGCTACACTTCACTCCCCACTCCTAAGATGAGTTCTTATTTTGCTTCTATTTGCCGTACATTACCCGAGTTTGTAACTCTTTTAAAAGTATTCCAACAATTCTGAGCCCAAATAAGCGCTTATTACATTACATTACCCCAAAGTTCACTGCGCAGTAACTATTTAAGGTTTTAGCGCAGACTTTACAGCTGGTTGGGCAGAGGCATCTGCTGCACAGCTGTAGCCATAGTTTTTGTTTGGATACCCTTGTTTTTTTTTGGGTTGAGCATACACTGTATATATAGGGTACATTGGATATTGTAGAGGAGCTTAAATTAGTGTGAAAGAAGAACTAGATCTTAGAGTCCAAATTTATGTAAGTCTTTTAAGAATAATTTGAAGAAACTGAAACTGCACTCATTCGAAAAAAAATATATTCCTTTGAACATCTGAACTGCTTGTCGCTGTGTAGAGGGCAGATATAGCTATTAAAGTTCATTTTAGCTTTTGCAATGCTTGTAGAACTGTCAGATAGTATTCTTTTGGACTACTGCACTGCTTGTCGTAGTGAAACCAACTGGTATAGACACTTTTCACTATATTCTCTTGGGCTTCGGAGCTGCTTGTGGTAGTCAAGCTAACAGATATTGGAATATTTAATAAAGTTTCCTTTGACTGTTTCACTACTTGTCCTAGTGAAGCGGACAGATATAGAGCCTCTTACTAATAATGTTTTGGGGGATCTGCACGGCTTGTTCTTTCAATAAAGTGCCTTTGGACTGCTACCCTGCTTTTCGTAGTCAAACAGATAATGGCGCATTTAATAAAGTTCCTTATCTCCTCGGCACTGCTTGTCGTCCACTACGACATATAACATATATTATAACATATATTGATATGATATTTTTTGGGCTTCTGCACTGCTTGTTGTAGTCAATCTTACAGATATTGACACATTTAAATAAATTGCTTTGGGCCTCTGCACTGTTTGTTTTAATCAAGATGACAGATATTGACACAGTTAATAAAATTTCTTTGGGATTCCACACTGCTTGTCGTAGTCTAGCTAACACATATTGACACTTCTAACAATATTATTTTGGGCTTCTGCACTGCTTGTCGCAGTCAAGCTTAAAGACATTGACACATTTAACAAAGATTCTTAGGGCTTCTGCACTGCTTATCGTAGTTTAACTGACAGATGTAGACCCTCCTATGAATATTATTTTTGACTTCTGGACTGCTTGTCGTAGTGGAGCTGACAGATATACATAGACCTTCCCATGAATACTATTTTTGACTACTGCACCGCTTGTCGCAATCAAGCTAACATATATTGGCAGTTTTATTAGAGTTCCTTTGGACTGCTGCACTGCTTGTCATATTAGAGCTTACAGATCTTGACGTTTAACAATATTCTTGGAGGCTCATGCACAGCTTGTTAAAGTCAAGAGTTTGGATCAGATACAAATGCAGCATTTTCGCAGTGCAAATTTTGATTGGGCACTTTTGCATTTCTGCCCAAAGAACAATGTTAACCTTCTTACACACAAAAATATTTCCTTTTTTGTGATATATCCCACCATGTGCAGGGTATACCAGAATCGGTTACCCCTCCCGACGTGCTACCATTTTTCGTGGTATGGTGCTCTGCCAGCCGTGGCAAGTAAACCGACTTGAATGTTTGTTGGGCTTGCATAACATTTGGCTTTGTTTTGGCATTTGATTTGTATTTTAATACTATTATTACTTAATTGCTTTGAACCTGAAAAATTATAATTTATAAAAATAAAAATAAAAAAGCTACACAGAGTATAAATGTTTATAAAACCTACTAAATTGAGTCAAAGCAAAAGACAAATGTGTTGATATATGCAGATTACTAAAGATTATGCCATGAACCGAGATTGCGTCTGAGTCTGGGACTGAAACTGAGACAACAGCTGCATATTAATACAAGTCGGGAGGGTGTCGCTCGAGAGAGCTTAAAGTTATTTACATAAATTGCGTGTAAATTCTTCGTAGAAACGAGCTAAAAAGCAAACCCAAGCAAAACAATAACAGTGACAAGAAATTAAGTTGACTTCAAAGACTTTTTGAAGGTTTGACATTGAAAAAGACTCGAAACAAACCAAAAAAAAACAAGATACGAATAAACTAGCAAAAGTAAAGAAAATACCAAAGAAATGGCCAAAAAAAAACGAAAGACGAAAGACAGACCCAGTTGAAATGCGAGCCCGCTGGGCAACGATGACAACGCATTGAGGGAAATGGGTCAATTGCGTTTGAGCCAACTTTGTTGGGTTAGGCAAGGGCCTAAGCCGTAGAGCGACGACGTGAGTAGGAAATATTATTGATTGGGATGAGCTAAAAAATAACAAATTGATTTCGTAAGGGATTGGCTAAAATGTTTTGGGTTAGCTCTGGCCTAATACGTGACATGGCTAAGCCAATAAGCCTAAGACGTTTTATATAAGATATAAGGGGGGTTATGTGATGGGTCTCAATGAGGATTGAAAAGTAAAAACCATGTCTAATGGAAATTTTAAGTTCTGGATTTACAAGAGAATTTGTATCGATTGGGAATCTTAATTAGTTAGCGTCTGGAATGGATCACTCCACACTTAAATATTTGGATTGATTCTAGTCGCTTGATATTGTGCAGCGAGATTCGAGGAAGAAGAGAGGAAAATACTTTTTTTGAAAGTGGATCGGCCAGACGCTCCGCGAAAAAGACAGCAACATCGCAAAGCAAACAATACACTGGAATCCCTTTCAGCAAGGAGTGCGCAGAGGTGAAAGAGCACGTACCTCCTGGAGGAGATCCACGAAAGCTGAAATGAAATCTCTGGGGTTCAGCTGGAACGAATTAGATGACGCTCTATGCTCCAATAGGAGATGAAGGAAATGATATATATATAAGGGGTAATGCTGTTTAGGAGTCTGCTGTACCTGTAATAACTCTTAGTTCAGTCAATTACTCTCAGCCAATTGAAGAATTTAATCATGAATCTGCTCAAATGAGAGTAACCCTCTGAGTCTCGTCTGGATCTCTGCTCCACCTATAACAGCTTTTTGGTGGGCTGCTGATAGATACAGTAAAAATTTAGGATGGACCTAATTTTATTCTGGCTGAGAGTTCGAAGCGCCAGCAGTTTTTTTTAAATAAGGAAAATTCTTCGTAGCGGGCGTTACCCTCTTTCTCGAACCCTTAAAATGATTTACCAAGCAGAGCAAGTAAGTTCGAGATAATGCCCAACAGCCAACTACAATTAAGACCCGCTCCACTCACGCCATTCCTGCCTTTAAATAATTCCCTGACTGATTGTTTTGTCAGTCGTTCCTGGCCGGGGAATGGGGATTTCTATTTATAACTTATTGACAGGAACTTGCAGTTTATAGCCGAATCCGAACGGTGGCGTCTTGAATTAATAAAGATTTTTTGGGCAAAGACGTCTTTTTTATTTATTTTTTTTCTGTCCGCTCATATTGACCATATCACCTAAGTAGGACATCTTCAAAAGGAAATACTTTAGAAGTTGAATGACACGATTTTTAAGGAAAAGATGAACAACTTTTTTGGACTGACATGATTGTTTGTAATAAAATGCTTTGGCTTTAGGTTATTTTTATTATAATAGGGACACATTCTAGCAGCTTGCAACTGTTTTATATTTGACATTCTTTTCCATTTAGAAATATATAGACTTTGTTCCCGACCTAGTGGGAATTTATGGACAGGAAAATCGTTTTATCAAATGGAACTTTATTAGCTCGTAGGGTATGGGCTCTGAAATTAAAACATTGTTTCATACTCTAAGTGAATTTCGATTCAAGAGATAGGGCCGCAGCTTCAAGTGGACATAGAGTAGAGCAACTCCAGGAGAGATTATAAAAGGCGAACTTTGTCCCAAGACTTTGATTTGCAACAAGAGCATTTATTTATAAGGTGTCATCTATAAATATTTGAAAGAGCATTCATTTTTAATTTAGAGGGTCCAGCTACCAGATTCGCTGCTGATGCTAAATTTAAATATATAAAAATAAATCTCTAAGAGAAAATACCGAATTCAAGTGCTGAAAATGAAAACCATCTCACTAAATTTAGATTTGCAGCATTATTAGATTTTTTAGTAGAATTCATCAACACGCATTCTGGGTAATCATAAAAAGAGCTTATCGGAGAGTGGGATTTGGATCGCAAAAGTAATCCTCTTAATGCACGCCTTTTTGTCTGACAAACAAGATGCAGAATCGCGATAACCCTAGAGTACCGATATGGGAAGCTGCAAATTCGAACATGTCCAATAATTAGACCGATTTAGACAGTCGGATTTTTCATGAATTCCGATTCGGAAACTGTTTCTGAATATAGACACTGGACACATTTATAGAAAAGCAAAGACAAGCAAGGCTCTTACAAAAACTCAAATATACTCTATCTGCCCTCAAATACTCAAATTGATTCGTAGGTAAGGTTAGAAATTAAGGTTAGTTAGAATAGGCCCGTTGTGATACCGCTGCGGTGAGCCATTCACCACTCTTCCCCACTTAAGAGTTACCCTGCTTAAGTTAGGATAGCAATCCGGCAACCTGAATAAACCTTACGATGCATTTTGGACTCTGTTCGGAAAGCTGAGATAATTCATCAAGAAAGTATGATTTTAGGAAGCGGAATCTTTGCCTGCGATGTGCGATTGATTGTCCTGAAGGAGGATGCTGGTAGTTCCTTGTTTATCCAGTTCATCCGCAATACAGTTGTCCTCGATGTCCCTATGTCCTAGGACCCATATGATGTGAATTGAAAACTGCTCAGCCATCTCCTCCAGAGACAAGCGGCAGTTATTCAATGACTTCATGCACGACGTCATCGAAGCTAGGAACTTAGGAACTGGCAGTCAAAGTGGATACAGATATTCTTTTTCCGTTTTTGTTGCTTTCTTATTGTTGTCATAGCCTCCTGGAATGCAGTCACCTCTGCCTGAAAGACACTGCAGTGA
Organism: Chymomyza amoena; assembly: GCA_037043745.1. Lineage (NCBI taxonomy): Eukaryota > Metazoa > Arthropoda > Insecta > Diptera > Drosophilidae > Chymomyza > Chymomyza amoena. The sequence continues at coordinate 157,099 of JBAMAX010001493.1, read as the reverse complement.
TCCGGGAGTCGAAAAGCAGTTCTGACGTTGAATTCCTCAACATGGATACCTCCGAAATTGACTCGTAAGAGATGATATTTTTGAAAATTGCACCACCTCTGTCGAAGTTCGTCATGACAGTGTTCTTCTATGTTTCTATGGATTCCCGAAGCCGTCCCATCTCCTAATACTAATTTTCAAGATGCCTTGTGCAAAACTCATGCAAACAAATATTTCTTTGTATTAGTAAGCAGCGCAGTAAGCAAAAAATCTCAATAAAGCAAGAGCAAGAGAGAGATTTGGCACACTTACAACGTGCGAGAGCCGACTGCGCTGCTGCAAGAGAGATTGCTCTTATGCTCTGGAGTATGTGCTTCACGATTTAAGATCATAGGACAGGTGACAAGTGGCAGGTTACGCTTGAAGACTGTTGGGTGTCTTACATTCGCTATTAAAGATGACCCCACCCAAAGCAAAAAAAAATTGAGCTTTCTGCTTCTTGCTAACCTCTTCTCCCATAGGGCTAAAAAATGGAACCATTATCTGGGTATATACTAAGCTATTAAATTTTATTGGATGTATCAGGTTCGTCCTATTAACTGACGATGGTCTAAGAAATTAGGACGAATGGGGTGAGGACTTAGCAGCGAAAATACTCTTGAGAGCAAAAGACTGCACGAAGAAAGGTTTTTGTGTTGGCTTGGAGCTTAATCTGTCATCCAGTTGCTGATCTCTGCTGTCATATGTCAGATTAACAAAAAATTTCACTCAAATGCTGTATGCTCATCGCGATGTTGATGACGTCTTGACGTCACTGCGTTTTCGCAAGTGGCGTTTAAAAACGAAATCCGAAACATGGCAGATACTCCGTCAGACACACCAAAGGCGATACACTTAGTTAAGGTAGTTTGTCCAAAGCTCAGAAACTTCAGCAAGTGCAATCATGGCTGATGACTAGACAGTCCCAAAAACGACTCCTCCCTGAGCCCACCCCTACTGCGTCTCAAAAATATTTGACAGAAAGTTTAATTTGCCAATCACTTTTGAAGACATCGACGCATTTAAAATCCAGGACAGCAAACCACTTTGTTTCCGCAAGTTTCGCTCGATATCGAAATCCGGAACACGCCACAGATAGCCAAGACAGACAGTCAGTCAGACACCCCAAATCCAATATAGGTAACTGCATTCCATTAGCCAAATGTATTGGCAAAAATTGCAAATTACTTGTTATATACACACGACGTCGACTATGTACATACATACTACATACATACTAGTAGTAGATATATACTCTGGCTTGCGTGTGTTTTATGCTTGCAACTTGTTGCAAGTGCTTCCTGCTACACACACGATCCACGATCTGCCGCCAGACGTTGCGCGAGTGAGATCGAGATCGAGAGTGAAACAGTGGAACGGGGTTCGGCGGTTCCATATGAGACTGGCGCTAACTTGTTTGGTCACTTGCATGTGACAAGCCGCCCGAACCACTTTTTGTTATTGTTTTTAGGTGCAACTTTTTTGTGGTTTATTTGTTTTTGTTTTTTTTTTTGGTTTGGTTTTTGGTGTTTTTTTTTTTTTTGGGCCAACAGAAAGTAAAACTCGCACGCTGTCCGTTTTGGCCAAATTCGCTTGGCGTCGTCGTTTTCCCCCAGCTGTTGTCGCTGCTGGCCTGGAACAGAGATCAGGTGACATACTTTTAACGATTTGTCCTAAAAATTGTGGATTTTACTTTGTGTTTCGCGGAGTAAGCCGCCAATTCCTATTGCAACTTGTTTGAGAGCTTTTAACTTTCTCTGCCCTGAGAGCCCCAACCAGCCAAGAGAAGTTTTTTTTGGCAACGAAAGTTGTTGTCAGGTTTTTCTAGTTAGCATTTTAGCATATTGTGGAGGTCCATTTCAAGGTCAGCGCACGTTTTCTCACAAGGCTCACACAAACAGCGACGACAACTTGTTTTATGCGCGGAATTTTAATGAATCTTCTGCTGCTTTGACGATTTAACGTTTATAAATCTTTATATGCTTTATTTATGGCCCAGCCAACGACATGACACATGATGTTCAATAAGTTTGTCAGCTTAGTTAGTTTTAGTCAGTATATCAATGCGTCAGTCCATCAGTCAGTCCGTCACTCCATCAGTCCACTCAGTACAATGACATTTAAGTCATTCATTCACCTTGCAGGTGGGTTGAGGTCCATGCTCGTGCTTGGACTGCGGCCAATTACATGGGCACACTCACACACAGCTGTTTCTTCTCTCTTCCAGCTGAGATCTTTAAACTCGTATCTCGGTTTACAGCTGCAGCGGACTTTTCAGGCGAAACCAATGCAACCCGAAACTTAACCCGTAACTCAACACGCTGGTTATGACCACTTGACCAGTTGCCCAGTTGTTGCACTTTTTCCATAGAACAATGCCAGGTGAGCGTGGCCAAGTGTAATCAATATCCTCCATTTGAAAAAAAAAGACTCACATATAGAGATACCTACACACATATTATGGCTACGCTAGAATTGATATACCTGGTAACTAGTATGCTCGAGCTATGGTTATGGATATCAAACAAGTTGCAATTGCGATTTGCAATATACTCTTTAGAAGGGCCTATGTGACCAGGCTTAGATCATTAAAAATTTGTATTTTAGTTTTTTTTTAAACCAAGAAATAAATTTCAAAAAAGGTTTCCATCGTATATAATTGATAATGCAATCAAGGACACGGGGCTTCCTAAATTTTTTAGGTATTACAAGTGAGCCCGGCAGACGTTGCCCTGAACAAACTTTTTGAATACTCTTAAAGTGTATAAACATTGTAAGATTCTCTAGTTAGCTTATCCAGACAATCATAAGATTTTTGGGTTAGTTGACTTTCATGACTCTCTAAAAAGCCGTATGGACGAACTTAAGAATTCTTAAGAGAGCTCGCATCTCTAATAAATTCATGCCCCACAGTAACTACATTTCTACCCCTTATGCTTCTGTCTGCACTTAATGTCCAATACCCGCCTTTGAACAATTTTCTACTATGCTATATTCACGATATTCCTAAAAATGCGTATATCTCACGAACCAACACACACAAACTCATCGCAATAAACTTACAAAACTCCGTATTAACAACCTCTAACACACGCAAAAATCAGATTTAAAATTCATCGACGCGTTCATGAGAACACCCGTAACACGTAAAACATAAGTTTCTTTTATATACATATATAAATTATTATATGCATCTTTCAAGGATTGTTGGAAATAATGATGGAAAGATCTTGAAATGTAAATATAGAAATACATAATATCCAATGGTACAATATTTTTTTAATTCAATCTTTATTTTCTGGGATGTGCCTTTAAAGACTTATGAAGTATTGATGGAAAGGTCTTGAAATAAATGCTTATACATGAATCTTATCTTGTAATATGCACTTTGGTTTAAAAAATATGTTTTCTGGGATTACTAATATTATTCCTTTAAATACTTATGAAGGTCTTGAAATGCATGCTTATACATGAATCAGTTTTCAAGAATTGGTGGAAATATTAATGGAAAGATCTTGAAATGTAAAAAAAATAAATGTATAATGCCCACCATTGTAATACGCACAGTGGTACAACATTATTTTTAATCAATCTTTATTTTCTGGGGTAATCCTTTAAAGGCTTATGAAGTATTGTTGAAAAGGTCTTGAAATAAATGGTAATACTTGAATCTACCATTGTAATGTGCACCGTGGTTCAAAACTAATTTTTCTTAAATCAATTATTATTTTTTGAGATGCCTAAAATTCAACTTTCAAGCAATTATGAAGCATTGATGGAAAGGTTTTATATGTAAATAATCAATATACATAAAGGTACGTACCATTGTAATACGCACCGTGGTTCAAAACATGTTTATTTTTATTGAATCTTTATTTTCTAAAAAGGACTGAAAAAGTTTTAAAATACAGATATCCTAAAATAAATATTGCCAACATAATTAAACGCACCTTGGTTTTAAAGACATTTTTCAAATGAATCATTATTTTCCGGATCCCTAATATGGATCCATCAAAACATATGTGATACCGATGGGAAGGTATTCAAATGCAGATATTAAAAAATGTGCTCACGATACACCGTGGTTCATAACATATTTTATTTAAAATCATTCATTAGTTTTGGGGATGCCTAAAATCATCCTTTAAGGGCTTATGAAGGTTTTGAAATGTAAATATAAAATAAATGTACCCACCATAGTGACTCAAAACATATTTATTTTCAATCAATCTTTATTTTCTGAAATGCCAAATATCGATACTTTTAGAAGTTTTGAGGTACATATGAAAAAGTTTTTAAATTGCTGATATTATAAAATAAATGTGCCCAGCATTGTAAAACGCACCTTGCTTTTAAAGATATTTTTCAAATGAATATTTACTTGCTAAGATCCCTAATATTAATCCTTCAAAATTATAAGCTAGTGATGGGAATATTAATATTAATCTATCAATGGTTTATGAAGCAATGATGGAAAGATTTTGAAATGTAAATCCAAATGTATCCACCATACGCACATTGGTTCAAAATATATTTATTTTCGATCAATCTTTATTGTTCGGAATGCCTAATAATGATACTTCCAGGACTTATGTGTTTCCTATGAAAAGCTACTGAAATATATACATAACACGCACCGTGGTTCAAAATATATTTTTTAAATCAATTTTTACTTTCGGGGCCAATCTTAGTTATACTTCAAGAACATATGAGGTATTTATAGAAAGTTATTGAAGTATAGATACAACATTTAGTAGTATTTATATTTCTAGAATAGGTTTTAAAATATAAATAGAAAAAAAAATAAGAAATTTTATTTTCTGGAAGCCGTTATATTTTAGCCGGCTGATCTGTCCAGTAGAACGAGGAATAAGCACCTTGGTTTAAAAGATATTGGAAATAAATCTCTATTTTTGGAGATGGCTAGTATTGATACTTCCAAAATATATGAGACACCTAGGCAGAGGTATTATAATATAAAAGTAAAATAAATGTGCCCACCGTTGTAACACGCACTTTGGTTCAAAATATATATTTGAAATGAATCTTTATTTTCTGGAAGCCCTAATATTTATAATATATAATATATATATATGATATTCAGCGGAACCAGGATTTTCCTTAAATAGTTTCTGAGTGAATTTTGAGGCACTGCAGATTACACAAGCTTACACAAAAACAAATGTAATACAGTCTGGGCGTTGCTCGACAATTTAATATTCTGTACATTTTTTCTCAAACAAAATTTACGATATTTATACATATAAGTTCCTTAAATTTCTACCGATTTTGATGAAACTTTAAAGTTACTTCAAAGAAGCTATTTATGGTGTATGGGGTAAGCTACAAGTTGATGAAAGGTGTGGGAAAAAAACATGGTTAATCGATTGCGGAGGGTTAAAAGTCCGAATCGATAAAATTTGGATGTGGACTTCTTGATTAGATCCACATGAAACTGCTTGCCAAAAATTCTGGGCCACTTGTTACCATAATTACCTAGAGTCAAATTTTGAATGACAGTTTTTGTCAAGGTTCTATAACCTCTACAGTTCCTATCCGATCTCGAAGATCTTAGCCTCGAAATGTTCGTAAATCAAATCTTCACATAACTTTTTAAATTTTTTTTCGTAATAAGAAACAAAACTGACAAACTGTCATCTTGAAAAATGGTCGAAAATGTGACATTTTTTAGACTCTACTGTACTGAAGAAAAAAATGATTGGCATTTGTATGTTTCTCGACCTAAAATTACCTTCAAAGACACTTTTTTACGAAGGTTGACTCGATGCTCCTTAGCTTTGTCAACTAGAGTTATTAAAAAAACTCAACAAGATGGCCCTCTCATCTTTAGCATATCTAGGGTCTGTAAATTTAAGAGGTGATGATTTCTTCAGCTCGTCTGGACTAACTCAATGCGTAAAGCTTCAAACGAAGACTCAGGAAAAGCTGCAAGCTGGGCAAGATCAAACTGAGCATTTGGTATTCAGATACTTGTAGATTCTGTGAGATTGGGAAGGAATCCTTTCAACACATACTTGCTGAAGAGTTCTCAATACTCAATATCTCTCAAGCTGAAAAACTCTGAGTCACGTCTGGCCTGTCCCAATGTCTAAAATTTCAAAGGAGGACTCAGGAAAAGCTGTTAGCTGGGCAAGATGTCTGAGCAAAATGACCATAACGTATTCTTCTTTATCTTCTGTTTTCCTCGACTCCCAGTGGAGCATAGGGTCTCGACCATCCTCTTGTAACGAACTCTATTACGGGATTTACGGCAGATATCATTCCATGGGTAGCTGGCGACTTGAAGTTCATGATCAATAGATCTTCCCCAACGCGACGACCTCTCCCCTGAGGATTCCAACGAAGTGCCTGTCGAGCGAGATTCTCGTTGGATCTCCGAAGCGTATGCCCAATCCATCGCCACTTAAGCTCGCATACTTCTACTGGCGCAGGTTTCTCATCAGTTACGTATTCGAACACCAGTAGGTTCTGTGAGATTGGGAAGGAATCTTTCCTCAATACTCGATATTTCATAATATCCAAAATTGATGCTTAGGGTCATTACCCTACGTTTCTTTCTCATTTTGTGAAAATTTTCATCTGCCCATTAAAGAACCTCAAAAAAGCCTACAACACACAGATGCACACACACACACACACACACACACAGTTGTCTCTCAAGGTGAGCCAGCATTAGTTTTACCGTTCGCCAATATCTACAATGTATATATCTATATGTATAATATAAAAGAGTGTTCTACATATTTGCACATTAACTGGGGTTCAATGGACCCCACCCAGCCGTTGTCGTCGTCGTCTATGGGCCAGCTGGTGGCTGTTGGTCACTTGCAGACCGAAATCGAAATATTATTGTCCAACAATGAGGTGGGCTACATTTTTTTAGGGGCGTGTTGAGCCGACTGGCTGGCTGACATGCCTAACTAGCAGCAAAGTACTATACAGAGCTGCATTGAGATACAGATACAGCTACAGATACAGATATAGAGATGCAGATACAAATATGTACATGGCATCTAGTACTATGTTGCAGTTGGGGCGGCAGTTACAATTTAGTGTGGATTTGCTTCCAACCGGTTAGATGCAATAGATAATTAAAAGCAAAGCTAAAGCTGCGCATCTGAGTAGAGTGTGTGTGAGTGTATCTGTGTGTGGGATGGCCATTGTTTGTATTGCACTTGACTGGCTGAATGTATCTTTCAATTGCGGCGCAATCATCGCTCTGTCAGTGATTTCCTGTCATTATTTGTTCAGTCAGTACATGTCAAGGTTGTTCAGCTGCTGCCGCTGCTGCTGCTCCGATGCCGATGCTGGCAAGCCCAACAAATATACACAATCTATATACATACTATGCGTATCTTGTATCTTGAAGATACATTCACTCCTAAGCATTCAGCTACATGGCGATTGCCTGCATATCAATGATGCTTTCCATATCTTTGGCGTCCGAAGCTGCAAGCTGCGTAATTGTACCAGGTTTCCAACAATGCAATTAAGGTGCGCTTATACTAGGCACATGAAGCTACAGTCGGGACTAACATTATTCGCACACTTGGAAATAATTAGGTTTTAAATGTTGTAGCTTGTGAAAAGTTTTCATTTGAAGAAAATTACGTTTATGTATTTAAAAATCAATTTACACATTTATGGCCAGTTTTTTATGTGCAAAAAGTATTCGCACACTTGTTAAATTTTAAATCGATATGTTCAATTTCAATTGTAAATATTTATTTATGTATTTAAAAAAAACTCTCAGTTTTGGGCCACTGTTTGACGATTAAAAGTATTCGCACACTTGTTAAATTTCACTGTCACTGTTTTACGACCAAAAAGTATTCTGACACTCGTTAAATTTTAAATCGATATTTTCAATTTGCGTTGTAGTCAGCAATATTTATGTACTTACCAAAACAAATTTCTAAATTGATGGCCAAGGTTGACGATTAAAAAGTATTCGCACACTTGTTAAATTTTAAATTGATATTTTCAATTTTAATTTCAAACAATAATATTTATGTTTTTTAAAAAAAAGCAATTTACGGTCACTGCTTTACGGTCAAAAAGTATTCGCACACTTGTTAACTTTTAAATCGATATTATCGATTATAGTTGTAAAAACTATTTATATATAAAAAAAAAATGTACAAATTTATGGTCACAGTATTACCATCAAAAAGTATTCGCACACTTGTTAAATTTTAAATCGATATTTTCGATTTGCGTTGTAAAAAATAATGAATTATGTATTTAAAAAGAAAATTTATAAATTTATGGTCACTGTATTAAGATCAAAAAGTAATCGTACACTTGTTAAATCTTAAATCGATATTTTTGATTTATATAATTTTTACATATATTTTAAAGCTACTAAGCCAATAACCGGCAAGTCTTTTTTTTTATTTCATTTATTTATCGAGATATCGATAGCGTAACATTTTGAATAATATTGGAATAAAGATGTTTGTATATACATTAGGGTGGGTCAATTTGTTTCGGTATAAAGGCTCACGGCAATTTTGATTCTTTGGGTCGTTCTAAGCAACTTAGTCCAAGAAACTATGGGTCTCAAATGAATTTTCAAAATAGGTTTTTTTCAAAATATTCCAAAATTCACTTAGACATTGCATTGAAAAGGACAAAAACGCAATCTTTTCTCTAGCCAAATGTGTATTTAGGGGTGTTTGTGGTCGAGGATCCATTTTTGAATTTTTTTCTTAATTTTTAGCGCCGCTAGAGGGCGCTCTAGTGTATTTATTTTTATTATTCTCTTTTTTTTGACAAATTGACAAATATTTCGCTTTTTCATAATACTCAAGCACTGTAAAATATTTTATGAAGAATTTTTTATTTATTATTTATATTTTTACTATATTATATATCTCACATAGGACCGATCGGCCGAAAAAAAAGTTTTTGAACGAAATTGTGTTTCGTTTATTTTTAAAGAAATTGGAACAACATTTGGAATTTAGAAGATTTTTAGAGTACTCAAGCACTGTATCAAATTTGATCAAAATCGGTTGACTATATCATATAGCTCCCATAGCACCAGTCGTTAAAAAAAACATTTTTTGAACAAAATTCGATCTGTTTCGTTTGTTATATATAGATATTGAAACTTAATTTGGCATTGAGAAGTTTTTTAGAGTATCCAATAGGACTAATCAGTCAAAAGAAAGTTTTTTGAAAAAAAATCGTTTTGTTTTGTTTCTTAATAAAGATATCGTAATTATACATAAATTGATTTTTGAATAAAAGGTGTTTTAAATTTAAAAACAAAAATGTAACTTTTTATTTAAATTTAAATTAGCTTTCGATAATATTATGATCATAGCTCGTAGGTGAAAAAATATTAAAACAATTTTATTTCTTGTGACGAGAGATACGATTTTTAATTTTATTTTTAAGGCAGTACCAATTCATTACACTTGCCTTAAAAAGAATAATTATTACGTTTTAAAAAAGAGGATTCGCTTCGATTTTTTCAAATCGTTTAGTTAGTTATCGATAAATGTACATTTGAATTGACTTTTCTTTGGAAAAACATATTTTATCAACGAAAAAAAAATTTTGGAATATTTTTTTTTAAAGAACATCAAAATTTTAACAATTTTATTTGTAGTTATAATTTAGTTATAATTTTATAAAATATCGATAAGTAGCTGTTTAGGTTGACTTTTCTTTATCAAGTTAAAATTCGAAAACGATTAAACATATTTAAATTATTTTGTTCGTATTAAATAAAACATAAAATTTTAAATTAAAAATTCATTTTTTTTTTTTTGTTATAAAAAAAGTTTAAACATTTAGATAATTTTTTCCTTGAAAAAACTTATTTCATCATCTAATACAAATTTTTTGAAATATTTTTTTTGCAATAAAACATTAAAATTTAATTTTTTTTTGTAGCCATTACCATAATTTACAGAGTTAGATAAAAATCTTTTCAAATAGAATATTATATGGCATAGTACGAGGGTGGATTGATAAGTTTCCGGCCTGACCAAGAAAAACAACGTTTTTAAGAATTTTTTTTTTTATTTCTCAACATAATCTCCTCCAAGGCTGATACATTTCTCATAGCGGTGTTCTAGTCTAGTAATGGCATCTCTATAGACTGATTCGTCAAGCTCCTCAAAATACCCATTTACAGCTTCGATTACTTCTTCATTGTCCGCAAATCTCTTACCGCCAAGCCATTTTTTGAGGTTAGGAAACAGATAATAGTCACTCGGGGCTAGGTCTGGAGAGTAGGGAGGGTGCGGCATCAATTCAAACTTCAGATCGTTGATTTTAGCCATCGCAACGATTGACTTGTGCGCTGGTGCGTTATCGTGATGAAACAAGATTCTTTTCTTCGCCAGATGAGGTCGTTTAATTTTCACCTCGTGGCTCAAACGTTGCAATAAGTCTGCGTAGTATTGACCAGTGATAGTTTTACCCTTTTCAAGGTATTCAATGTATATAATACCTCTTGCATCCCAAAAAACAGTAGCCATAACCTTGTTCGCTGAAAAAATTGATTTTGCCTTCTTTGGAGTTGGTTCCCCTGGTCCAATCCGCTGTTTAGACTGCTCTTTGGTTTCAGGAGTGTAGTGGTGGACCCAAGTTTCGTCAACGGTTATGAATCGATGCAAAAATTCGCTTGGATTACGCTTATACAACGTCAAATTGGCGGTAGAAATGTTTTTTCGAATTTCGAATTTTCAAAAAAAACACAGAGGCGCCTTGTTCAGTGTGCTCTCAAATCTAAACTAACATGGCGATCGGGCTGAAACTATAACTACAAGCTATCTAAGGATGGTACTATAGAACGCCACCTCAAGGTAGGCCTAGTGGCGCCATCTCTTGGTCAGGCCGGGAACTTATCAATCCACCCTCGTATGAAAGATTATTTTAGATGAAAAAAGCTTTGGCCCAAGAAAAAAAAAAGTAAATATTTACTGAAAATGTTTAATAAGGTCTAGATTTTCATTGATCTTTAGATTAAATTTTCTTGTTTCTCGAGATAGGATTTTATCAATCATGTCAATATTAGTTTTTATATGTAACTATTTTTTCCTTTGGTATAATAACGCAGCCACACGACAAAAATAAATCGACTTATAGATCAAGAGAGCAGATCATATTTTCCAGAAAACGTCTTATTTCAATATTATCTAAAAGCTCTGACCTGCTACATTTTTGGGACCCCAAGAAACTTCAACTCACATCGTCGGACATCAGGACTTTATATAGAAAATAACATCCTAACTTCTGGATCCTAAAATTGTATTGTACTTATACATTGATACTTTTTTCGCACCCTAGTAATTAAGAATTCTTCTCTTTGGAATAGTATTTAAATAAACTTTGTAGGAAAAAAAAATATGTGCATTAGGCTGGCCATTTTTGGCACATCTCACGATATTAATAAAGTTACGTTTCATTTTTCATAATCTCTTTTAGCTGAAAAATAGGAATAATCTACCTTTATGTACGGATACTATGAAAAAATGCAAAATTTATAGCTCGTTATATTAAAGAAGTTATGCTAATTTCAGTAGTAGTAGGGTAGCTCCCTCAAATTTTTGTTATTTAATTTTTCAGTCATGCTCATATTCAATAAAAATCTCTTAACTCTGACGACTTTTTGCTATAAAAAAAACTTTAAAATTTCAAAGTGTTTGATTACTTTATGCTCTCACTGTATGCGTCCAAGTATCTACTTATATATGTATGCGATCATGTGTCTGTGTGTGTGTGTGTGTGTTTCAGCTGTGCGTTAAACGTCTTTCAAATGAAATGCAATCCAGTTATTAACCGCAAGTAGAAGAAAGCAACAACTACAGATACAACAACAACAACAATCTGTGAGAGATACAACTGCAACAACAACAACAAGTTGCAACTGCAACAACAGCTGCAGCAAAAGTTGCTGCTAAACTGCATTTCATTTCTTTTCACTTTCTGCAAAGGCAGCAACGCAGCAGGCCCAACAATTTTGCTGCCCCACCGAGGAGGGGCCTTTGGGGGGAGACGCCACCTCTATCTATGTTTGTGTCAAAACCGGCACCTTCTTTTTTTTTCAACCATTTTTTTTTTTTTGTGGCATGCTGCGGCAATGTGGAAAATCTACTCATGTGTAGCTCTAACGAATCTATAAGCGCTCCTCGTGTATTTTATCGCTTTTTTTTCGTAATTTTTTGACTCGGTTTTTGATATGTTTTGATACCCTTTCGTAGAGTGTGCATAAGAGTTTTGGTCTGTTGGTAAAGATTTCGAAATGGTCACATTAATGTCAGATTGTGCTTTCAAAGGCTGAAGTCTTTTTAAGCGTTGGTCACACTTAAACAGTAGTAGATCTCAGGATGGTATGGATTTCAGCATATTGCTAACCCATTTTACTATCGCTGGAAGTGCTCCTCTGCTTGATAGTGCAAGTTCTATTGATGTATTTATTATTAAGTACTAACGTATATTGCTATACAATAGTTACTTATTTAATATGGATATCTCGATGTTGCAGCCAAGCTGTTAAGCAGGCTGGTTCTACACCAAGGATACCATGATTTTTCTGCCAAGTTGCTAAGCAGACCAGAAATATCTTAATATTCTCTGGGTTCTACAACTGGCTGTTTATAATTTAATGCGCTCCATAATGTGCTATATGGCTAGAAACATGTGTAAATATGTTGTGAATTATAAGCAAAATTTCTATAAAAATTTATTGATTTTGTACGCCATATCACTAACTAAACAAGGTTACTCAAAGCGCAGCTGCACTATACTTAGTTGACGCTATGACGTCACTGGCCTTTTGAAATATATTATTTTCTTCTAAATATACCCTGTACCGTATGGTAACGTATAGATCTCAGAGACGGTAAGAGATAGAGTAATCAAACTTTCACATTAGAGGCCATATTATTCCATAGGAGATAAGATTTTTTATTTTTTTGATATCAGGCTTAAATTATATGGCTCCCATAGGGGTGTTTCAGACAACCTCGAAAAAAATAAAAGTTTTAGATGAATAATTTGTTTGTTTATAAAGATATTGTAACCAAATTTGACATTCGAAAGATTTTTATAGTTCCCAAGCATTGTACCAAATTTCAACAAAATCGGTTGACTATATCATATAGCTCCCATAGGGCCGATTTAGCTAAAAATAGATTTTTGAACAAAATTTCTTGTGTTTCGTTTGTTTGTAAAGATATTGGAACCAAATTTGGTATTCGTAAGCTTTCTATAGTTCTTAAGCACTGTACTAAATTTGATCAAAATCGATAGACTATATCATATAGCTCCCATAGGACCAATCAGTCCAAAAAAACGTTTTTTATACGAAATTCGTTGTGTTTCGCTTGTTTGTGAAGATATTGGAATTAAATTTGGCACTTGTAAGTTTTTTATAGTTGTTAAGCTTTGTACGAAATTTTATTAAAATCGGTGACTATATCATATAGCTCCCATAGGACGAATCGGTCCAAAAAAAGCGTTTTTTATACAAAATTCGTTGTGTTTCGTTTGTTTGTAAAGATATTTGAACCAAATTCGGCATTCAGATATTTTTTATGTACCAAAGCACTGTGTCAAATTTGATCGAAATCGTATAGCTCCAATAACGATCGGCTAAAAAAAAAATGTTTGCATAAAGATTCTTCTTTTTTGGTTTTTTATGAAGGAACCCAATTTAGGAATCAAATGTCTTTAATTTATTAAGCAATATACCGGATTTTATTGCAAACTAGTGGCACAGGATATCCCAAAGTCTCTGCGTCCGATTTTACGTAGGGATCCCTTTTGTTGCCCTTGTATACATGTCATTTTAAATTCTTGAAAGTTTTATCACTCCATATTGGAGCATAGATCGGACTTAGTCCATTTAAGAGTTGCTTCTTTTTCGAACTTTCATTATAAAATACATTTTCTTTTTTTTTAATATATTTTTGGTATTTTTTCAACTTAAGGCGAAAACTAAGTTGATCCACAAAACTCTATTTGGGGCATTTTCTTATAAAAACTGTCACAAAATTTTAAAAAAATCATGCTTTTACATAGGAGTTGACATTATATACATATTTTTTTAGAATTTATCGAAGCTTTTATTATATTCGTATATATTTTTTTTTTTTACCCAACGAAAACTTCCATTTCCTTAACTCAAACGGTGGGACACACAAAAATGTATTTCCGATTTGGATTTCGTTTCACTTTTTTTTTGCCCAATTTTCAATCAATTTTTTATTTTTTTTCTTACAGATTTTGACATCCGGATTGACTGGAGCAGAACCGGCTCTTGCTGCTCCGCTGCAAGGTATGCAAACTTCGTCGCCCCAAATTGGGTTTTATTTTTATTTTTTTCTCGTTTTTATTAATGGATTGGATTGATGCAAGTTGCAACACGATGCTTGTTGGCTCTATGACAGGTTGCTGTTGCCATCATGTTTTGGGCGGTTTTGGGACAAGTTTTTGGTTTGGCCACAATTGTTGTTGAATCCCAGCAATGGGTTTTGACCAGTTTGCTCATTTTATTGTTATTGGCCCAAAGAGTGAACCAAAATGTTTGCCTTTTGGCCATGTCATCATCACGATCATTTATGTCATCATAGACGAGGGCTGAGAACGGCAATTGACCCAATTCTGTTTGGATTTTTTCCCAGTGTCGGATCAGTCATTAAGGCTGACGGCATCGGTACTACCAAAGACGCCTCCAGTATTTTATCTAAAACTTTTTGCTTAGTCATTTTGTAGCTGCAACTTGGCATTGATTGAAGTCTAATTAGGCTTAAAAGATGCGACAACAACTCATTCTCGTTGTTGTTGTTGTTGTTAATCGTCATTTCTTGGCATGCAAAAAAAACGGGGCCCTACTAACGGTATTTCTTTCTATGTGTTTTCTGCTGTGGTATCTGGAGCAACCTAGAAAATTAGAAACTATATAAAAATAAAAATAGAAAAAAAATAAAAGACCTGCGATTCAGTTGCATTCAGTTCAGTTGCCAGCAGCCAAATCAGTTCCAAGTTCCAGCTGCAACATGCCGCCAAACAAGGCGTGGCATGCCACACAATACAACAACAATACTTATTCAAAGTGAGAGAGAATGCAAAAAATAAAACAAAAACAACAACAATAAAAGCTCAAAGAAACTTGAAAAACTGGAGCTAAAAATTTTTGGATACACTTACGCAGAAGTTTTGAAGAAGTGAAAATTTATGCATATTAGTTGGAAAATTTTGGATTAAAAACGATTTCTTGGAAAAAAAAGAATTTTTGATAGAATTTGTATTTAATTTTATTTACTTTCTTTAATTTATTATTATAATGATTGGAGATCTTAATTTTAAAATACATAAATAAGGCTTAGCCTTTTCAGCTTGGACTAAGTATACAATTGAAAGTAAAAAAACAAACAAATCAAAAATTTTAAATTTAATTTTGGGGATAAATTTAAAAAAAATGCCCTGTTGAAGGAATTTTTAGAATTTCTAATTTTTTCTTGACTGATCTGTAAATGTTCTATATAAATTATACTATATGTTCATCTGTTCGCTCGTAACTTCTACAACTCTTAACATTATATCATGAATAAGTTATGGTTGGTAGCGTCTTAAGCATCCGCTGGCTATAAACTAAATATGTGACGTCACAATGGAAGACATAAAGTCATAAAAACTGTAATTAATTTTTTTATAATGATGCAGTCCACCTACCCCAAGTTTATGATTATTTACTATTATTAGAATGAATTGAACAGCTCTCCACATTGTTATATCACTACAAGTATTAAATTAATTTATAAATTAGTTAGTTGTTTGTTTAATATACTATATATGAGTTTGTACATAGAATTTTAGATCAGAGCATTTCATTGTTTTATGCTTTTTAAAACGTAATTATAACGTAGTCCAGATTTAAGTTTTTTCAACTTATGTGCCTTTTTTTTTAAATATCAAGCACTGTTATCCTGTTTATACTTCCTTATGAAGTGGTACTATAACATTTAAATTTAAGAATTTTTCAGATTTCTTTTATCTTTATAATTTGGCTTGTCTTTCGGGTCAAAAAATGTATTTAAAAACTATCTGTTTTGAATTTTTTGATCCTTATAAAATGATGTTTTAACTTTTAAATTTATTTTTATAATTACGAATTGTTTTTTTTTAAATATATTTTAAATTTTAGAATTTTTAAAGTTCTTTTATTTGTATAATTGTTGCTTGTTTTTCAGGTCAAAGTCTTTATTTAAGACCTTTCTGTATTGCTTGTTTTTATCCATATAAAGGCTACTTTAGCTTTTAATCTAAGAATATTTCAAATTTTAAATGTCTTTTATTTAATTTTTATAATTTTGACCCATTTTTTGGATCACAAAATTTCTTTAAAATTAGTCTGTTTTGATTTATTTTTTTTGTGAAACTTCCTTTAATTAATTTCACACACCTTGATTTGGCAAAGGATTCCTTACAGAAACACAAAAATCTTATTTTTGATAATCTCCAAATTTTTTTATTTAGTGTCCTATGGGATTCTTGTTGGAGCAAAGGCCCTCATCCCATAGGTTCTTAATTTTGTTTAATGTCCGCTAATATTATTATATATTTAATTTACACAAAATATTTTTGTTCTCATATTTTTTTAACTGTTGTTTATTTCTCCCCATGAAAATTTTTAATTTGTTCTCAGAATTCCTGTGAATGATCTGACAGAAAACACAATTTCTTTTATTGATTTTTTTTAGTGTATTAAACCTTTTAATTTGAGCTTATTTTTTTAAATATCATATTTACGTAAAACATTTCGGTACTTAGCTTATTTTCTACTTTCATCAAAACCCTTACGATCTACAGTCTAACAATTTTAAATTAAAAACGAAAATTCTCTTCAGAACGCCGAATTTTTTTAGGCTCTATGATTGCGAAAATTTCAGCACTGAGAGTTTTAGAACTTAAATTTTTAAAACTATATAGCACAAGATAGAAATTATGAAAAGGTACATTTTAAGAAACTCTTGTTTTCAAAAACATACTAAAAATATAAAATAAATTATTATTTTCAAATATTCACTGAAACTTTCAGAAAACTTTAATTTTCAAAAACAATAGAATACAAGATAAAAGGAATAAAATAAATAACTCAAATTCTGAGAATCTCCCATTTTCAAACCTACTATAAAAATATGAAATAAAATATTATTAAAAAAAAAAATAATAAAATTTTAAGAAAACTGAAATTTTCAAAAACGTTGATTTTTTAGGCTCTATAAATGTAATAATTAAAAAACTATAAGCAGTAAAATATTTAGGAAACTTAAATTTTAAAGTTAAAAATTTCGAAAACTGATATTTTGAGCAGGTTCTTCTAAGACCTATTATTAAAATAAAATAAAATAAAATAAAATAAAATAAAATAAAATAAAATAAAATAAAATAAAATAAAATAAAATAAAATAAAATAAAATAAAATAAAATAAAATAAAATAAAATAAATTAAAATAAAATATTAATGAAAAAAAATTATTTACTTAAACTTTCAAATAACTTCAATTTCCAAAATCAATAGAAAGTAAGATTAAAAAATGAATAAATTTTCTGAATCTACCATTTTGAAAAAATAAAATATTAATTAAAAATAAAAAATACTGAAATTTTTAAATCGCCGATTTTTTAGGCCCTATAAATATATTAATGTAAAAAATGTTTAATATTAACGAAAAAAACTAATTTTACTACTGAATCTTTCAGATAACTTACATTTTAGGAACTATATAAGCAAGATAAAAGGAATAAAATGAAAACTTAATTTTTCAGAATCTCCCATTATCAAAAACCTATTATTAAAAAAAATTAAGTAAAATATTATTAGCATAATGAAATTTAAAAAACCCCGATTTTTTAAGGCCCTACGAATATATTTATTTAAAAAAAGTAAGCTCAGTGCTATTAGAGAACTTAATTTTTCAAAAACTATAGAGTACGAGATAAAAATTTAGAAAACTGAAAAAAAAATTATTAAAATTATCAAATCAAATATTAATAAAAAAAATGTAAGTACTAAATTATTCAGATAACTTCAATTTCCAAAATCAATAGAATACAAGATATAAAAATAAATAACTGAAATATTCAGAATCTTTCATTTTCAAAAAAAATTTCAAAAAATATACTGAAATTTTTAAATCGCCAATTATTATTAATATAAAAATTGAAAAAATTTGAAGCACTAAAATATTCAGGGAACTGAAGGGAAAGGTAAAAATTTAGAAAAATGGCATTTTAAGAACCTGCTTTCAAAGACCTACATATTATTAGAAGAAATAAAATAAAATATCAATGTACAAAATTTTACTACTGCAACTTTCAGATAACTTCAATTTCCATAATCAATATAAGATACAAAAATAAGAAACTGAAACTTTCAGTACAACTCATTTTCAAAAACCTATTTTTGTATACTGTACCCAGTGATACCTTAGTCCATTTTTGATTATTTTTATAAAACTACGATATATTTAAAAAAATAAATTTTCAACTAGTCAATACGTGTTCTGGAATGTTAATTCGATAACATTAACGAATTCATGGACGTTGAGAAAATAATAGAGCACTACTACCGGCGGGCCTCAATGCACTATTTTTTTCCCCAAAGTAGAGCAACCCTATAGTAAAAATTGGGTTAAACCTAAAATATTGTTATATTTTTATAATACCAAGGCAAAATTTTGGTAAATCATATGGAAAAAGTATTTTACAAAAAAGGCTTTATAAGGAAATCACATAAGCAGTGTTTGAAAGTACGTTATATGAAAAAGAATTCGTTGTAGAAGAGTTCGCGTTTGAAAGGTTTGACTGTACATTAAAAGTTTCAAAACTTTGGTTCCAGATAGAAACCACTCTGTGACTAGTGCTAAAAAGCTAATCTGCCTTTTTGTCGATATTAAAATCCCGAACCGACTTAATGCTTGGCATCAACCAAATAAGCACCCTATAAGGGTATAAGAAACAACAACAAAACAAAAACCTTTACTCATTGAACTGAACTGCAAAGAAAAAGTAAAGTGACTTGAGATTGGGATTGTTTTTGCGGCTGGAGTCTGTGGCTCGGCTCGAAAATCGCATCGCATCGAGTCATGAAATGTAGAAATCTTTTCTTTCTTTTGGAGAGTACCAGCAGCAGATCAGAAAAAAGAGACTCCAGTCAGAGTCAGAACAGAAAAGACACAACTACCAACCACAACAACCAATGATCATAACTATCATTACGCTGATCATATGGTTTTATTGTCGAATTTGCCGCCGTGAAACTTGTTTTTTTTTCGGAATGAGTCGGAATGAGTTTGTGCCACTTTTCGAGTTGCGCTTAAAAAAAAAACACATTGAAAAAAGAATTTCCGTAAACGGGGTCACAAGTACCAAGCAGCCAGCCAAGTTGGCCATTTGGCCATTTAGCCATTTAGCCAGTTTTGGCCAAGAGCGAGTGAAATGCTTTAAATGTTTTTGATATTAAAGTCGATTTAGTTGTTTTTGCATATTTTCGTCTTTCTGTCTGTTTGATAATGAAAGCCCCTACAGTACCAGAAGACTATCTACATTATTTTTGTGACTATGGTTAAGGTCTAGGTTATCAGTTTGGATACCGAAAAAGTGTTCTAGTTATGGGGCGTGCTCATAAATCATAACAATACAAGTCGAATACAATGTAAACACAATATAATCATCATTATCAACATAATCATTATCATGAGGCGTCATAGACACCTTAACTACATGGGTCGCTTGTAGGTGGCCCCAAAATGTTCAGGTTGGTGGGGTTTGGTACCGAACATCACCTTTTTTTTTTTTGGAGGCCCCTTGGAACAATTTAGCAGCTGCGCAAATGACTTTGATTATGATTGTTATTATATTTGTTCTTGTTCTTGGTCATATCAGTGTCGAACAAAAAAAAAATATAAGTATATATACTATATACCAGATATTTATGGAATTTTGTGTAAGTCTTTCAAGTGCCATTGATAAGCGCGTCGAAATTGTAAGTAAACGTACATATGTACTTGTAGATAGAGCTTTTAGAGATACACACTTTTTGAGAGATACACAAAAATATTTGCCAAACGATATTGGGAAAATTACAAGCAACTCAACAAGTGCTTAAGTGCTTTTGGTCACTGATTGAGATAGTCCAGGTTAATGGGTATTACGATTGTCTAGAAAAATGACTCAACGGACTTGCCAAAGTTGATGTACACTTAAGGTGTACCAAGTGCCAAGACAAAACAATTCTTTCGAAAGATAATAATTAGTATTCCGACGTACTTCGAAAAACGAAAACGCATATTTTAAGCGGATTCGTCAAAAAGATTGTTCTAAGTGAATTGAAACCGACTATGTGAACCCGAAACGTAATTTTTTTCGCTATCGATTTGAAACCACATATTTGGTGCTCTCAATTTCACCAAAACGCAATTTTTATGTGATTTGAAACCGATAACTTTGTTTGCAAGTGAAATCAAAACGAAATGTTGAAAAACTGGAATAATTTCTAAGCATTTTTCGGTTAATTTCTAATTTCCAAAACATTTACTTATTGTCTAAGGGATAGATTGTAAAAAAAAAAACAAAAAATGGCGTACGTAAAGTCGGAAACGGACGACTTTGGGATACCCTGTACCACTAGCTTGCAATAAAATCTGGATCCTTTATAAAAAACCAAAAGCAGAAGAATTTTTAACCAAACATTTTTTTTTTTGACCGATCGTTATGGGAACTATATGATAAAGTCAACAGACTTCGATCAAATTTGACACAAAGCTTTAATACCTTAAAAAAGATCTGAATGCCGAATTTGGTTTAAATAACTTCACAAACAAACGAAACACAACGAACTTTGTTCAAATTTCAATTTTTTTGGAAGATCGACCCTATGTGAGCAATATGATATAGTCAACCGATTTTATTCAAATTTGTGACAATGCTTGGGTACCCTAAAAAACTTCTGAGTGCCAAATCTGGTTACAATATCTTTATTAAAAAATTAAATATAGCGAATTTTGTATAAAAAATGTTTTTTTGAACCGATTGATCCTATGGGAGCTATATGATATAGTCAACCGATTTTAATAAAATTTGGTGCAATGCTTAAAACCTATAAAAAACTTACAAATTGCCAAATTGCATTCCAATATCTTCACAAACAAACGAAACACAACAAATTTAGTTCAAAAATCGATTTTTTGGAAGATCGTCCCTATGGGAGCTATATGATATAGTCAACAGATTTTGTTCAAATTTGGTACAGTGCTTAAATACTCTAAAAAGCTTAACAACTGCCAAATCTGGTTATGATATCTTTATTAAAAAACGAAATATAACTAATTTTATATAAAAAAGTTATTTTGGCCGATCGGCCCTAAGGGAGAACTATGATATAGTGAACCGATTTTTATCAAATTTGGTGCACTGCTTGGGAACTATACAAAACTTCTGAATGTTAAATCTGCCTACAATATCTTTACTAAAAAATTAAATATAGAAAATTTTGTAGAAAAAAAGTTTTTTTAACCGATCCGTCCCATGAGAGCTATATGATATAGTCAACCGATTTTGTTAAAATTTAGTACATTGCTTAAGTACTCTTAAAAAACTTCTGAATGCCACATCTGGTGACGATATCTTTATTACAAAATTAAATATAGCGAATTTTGTATAAAAAAAGTTATTTTAGCCGATCGGTCCTATGGGAACTGAATGATACAGTTAACCGATTTTGATCAAATTGATCACTGTACCACAGTGCTTGAGAACTATAAAAATCTTTCACATGCCAAATTTGAATTTACGATATCTTTATAAACAAATGAATTTTCCATCTAAGACTTTTGATTTTTTTCGAGGTCGTCTGATACACCCTATGGGAGCTATATAATTTAACCCCGATATCAAAAAATAAAATAAACTTGTCCCCTATGGAATAAAATGGGAGCTAATGTGAAAGTTCGGTTGCTTCGCTCCTATCATCTCTGAGATCTAGGCATTCAAACAGACAGACGGACATGGGTTTATCGACTTCTCTAGCCACCCTGATCATAATTAAGGTAACTTTGGGATGTCTCCGACAACACCTTCTATATGTTACATACATTTCCAGCTTGTATAAAGTTAATATACCCTTTATACCATACGGTACAGGGTATAAAAATGCTGAAAAATAGAAACAGGTGTTGTGCCTGTGAAGAGCTCATGATGAGCTTCTTTAGAAAATGTAGGGATATGGGAGTCTGCCAGAAATCTTTAGACGGGTAACAAACCAAGACTCTTAAAAAAATAATGGGATATATTAGTTACAAATTTTTGCAGCTTATAATTCATTAGTGCTTTAAGCAACAGTTCACTAAGAAGGCACACTTTTTAGTAGTTTACTTAATATTATTATTTATTTTATTTGATTATTTAATTAAAACAGAAAACTTTTGATACAAATCTCTGGTATATAGATCAGCAATTTCTTTCAAGTATTCTGTATTAAAATATTTTTAAAGTTTGACGATTTTATAAGTGTACATAAAAAAAAGTAGATTAGACGGTTTTCAGACCCAAGAAATTATTCTCTCTAGACGGTTTTCGTTTTGAAACTTACAAAAATTTATCGGTCTTCAAGTCTTACCGGTGTCCTGTAGTTCGTTAAATATATTTTTGTACTAAAAACTTAATATAACCTTTGTACCATACGGTACAGAGTATAAAAGTTCCCATGTCATGGGAATAGCATAGTCATTGATAATTCAGGCTAGAAATTTATTAATAAATATATTGCACTTTTTTTTACTGAATCAACCCAAAAAACTTACTCAAAACGAATTTTTATACGCTTAAATGGTTTATGTCTTGCTTAAAAAATTTCCCTTGTCAGAGGAATAGCAGAGTCATAACTAATTTCCCTCGAAAGCTAAATTAAATAAAATTCCTATGTCATCGGAAAAGCATAGTCATACATAATTACCCTCGAAAGTTGTAGAGCCGAGCCAACAAAGAGTTAGGGAAATATGAGAAGATGACAACAGCTAAAAAAAGCGGAATAGCAAGAAAGCAAAACAAATTCGAATAAAATTTTTACATTTTTTGTGGCTCAAAAACAGAACTTACAACGAATTTTTTTACGCCTAAAATTTCCCTCGCAAAAACGAATAGCAGTAATGAATAATTTCCTCAAAAATTTAAAAAAAAATCCTATCTTATAGGAATAGCATAGTTTTGATAAATTTCCCTCGAAAATTTTAGTACTGTACTAATGAAGTCTAATGGAAATTTGAGTAATGATGTCAGTAAACAATTCGAAATTGTCAGCACACAAAACGAATACGAATACACTTTTTATATTTTTTTTATTAATCTGCCTAAAAACAGAACTCACAACAAATTTTTATACGAATAAATGGTTCAACTCTTGCTTAAAAAAATTTTCCTGGTAATAAGAATAGCATAAATGTGAATAATTTCCCTCGAAAATTAAAAAAAAAAACCCATGTTCTAAGAATAGCTTCGTCGCGATTAATGTCCTTTGAAAATTTTAGGACTGTACTAACAAAGTGTAAGGGAAATATGAGGTAATGACGTCAGCTAATTTTGCGGAATTGGAAGCAGGCAAAACGAATATGAATACTTTATTTAGTTTACATTATAATCGCCCCAAAAACGTAGCCCACAACGAATTTGTATACGCTTAAATAGTTTCGTATAAAAAATTTTGCCCAGTTCTATTCTACTATTATTATTCTAGCACAGCCATGAATAATTTCCCTCGATAATTAAAAAAAAATTCCCATGCTATAGGAATAGCATAGTCGTAATAAATTTCCTTCGAAAATTTTAGAACTGTATAAACAAAATGTCAGGGAAATATCAGTAAATGACGTCAGTGGAAAATGCGGAATTGGAAGCAGGCAAAACGAATAATATTTTTCGTTCTCGTTTTCCGTTGTAAGGAATTTTATTTTAGGCCAAAAAATTCATAGTTTATTCCAAACTTATTAAAGATTTATGGGTAGACATTTAAAGTTTGACAATCAGTTATAGGTAGTTTTTTGTAAATTTATGGGCAGTACTTTTTGGAGCAATAACCTACCATCTAATAATCTATATCCCATTTCCTTGGATAACAAAAATTTCTGTTTTCAGCTTAGTTTTCGAGTTGGAAAAAATTAAAAGATGACAGTGATAAAATAATTTTTGAACCTATCCCAAGCTACATTTATAGAAAGTTTACAATTCAAAATCAGAAGAAAATTTTCGAAAATGCCCCACAAATTTCTAATATTTTAATAACTGACTTGATTTCCTAATACCATTTAAAGGATTCCAAAAAATTTGTTTCATTTAATATAGCAAAAATAATATTATCTGATGTTATATCAACATCTTAGTTTTTCCATTCAGCTTAGTCTTTTTATATAGAAGACAGGGTTTTATTCAAAAATCTACAAATTTTGAGTTTCCTAAGCATTAAAAAAATGTTTCCAGAATTCAGATTTCATTGAAACTATGGTTTTTGACAGAGGAACCAAAGTGCTTCAGATATTTTTTTTAAACGAGCTCAGTAACGCTCCTATCTAGATCTGCCCCTGCATATTACAAGAATATAAATATTATCATGACAAAATCCTTTTTGCATAGGTTGCACCGGTGGACCCCTGGGGGACTTTTTTGCATAAGTAATGAAAAGAACTCTAATATGCTTCAAATTTTTGGAGCGTTCGCTAGCAGATGCGCTTCTGTAAAGTACCCAAATATATGAAGTAAGCAAAGCCAACGACTTTTGCATAAAGTTCAAGTAAGTTAAGGAATACCAAAGATGATTTCTTGAATAGTTCGTTTTCTTCTTTTATTTGCGCTTCATGTTCTTCTAATGATTTCTGTTTTCTGCAGACCTGTTTAGAATTCTTTCGCTACGTTTCTTCAACATCAACAACAATTTGTACCTTTCAATGTTCTCTAATGACTTGAGAGTTTTTTTTTTTGTGTTCCTTGGATTATTGTTCATTTTTTTCACTGCATGATTCGTCGTTAGATAAAAATAAAAATTCTCCAATGGCTTAATTAAATAAAGGCCTGGTTGTAAGGCTCTTGGCCAACTAATTGCTTTGCACCAACTGAGTGTGGTCCGGTCCGACATATCATTATAGGTTAGAACCTGAAGCAGTTCATCTTCATTAAGCTAATGATCTTGACGTGGTAGAGTTAGGGGAACCAGGGAGAGTATGCAGCTAGTTGGTTTAACGTAATATCAATAGACTTTAACTTAAACTATTATCACTTCTGATGCGTAGAGTGCGTAAAATGCTAAATTTCATGGGGACTTATGAAGAATTGTACCGGATTTGGTTTGTTTCTTAACGAGAAATACAAGATAAATTACATTGTTAAATCAAATAATCGATATCGGAAGTCAAATATGTATAGATTCCATACAGTTTCTTATTAATATTTTGGGATAATTTCGTCTACGTTGGCCACTTGTTTGACTTTGCTTGAGAGAAGACTTATGCAAATTTGTCAACTTACTTTAGAGTGGTATTTTATAACAATGTCGTCAGGACTGCCCACTTTTTTTACGAAAGCCCCCTAGTGACACCTTAGCCCAGCTATGACCACACAATTCGATCTCTAAAGCTAGTTGGAGAACCAAATCAACGAAGTCAGGCGATATAACAAGGATTATCAGCTTAGCCCTTATGTGGAAAGCCCAATCTTAGTTCGCTGCTGTCACAAAGTGACTCTATTATAATAGAGTCTGTTAACTGTAGGATATGTTATAATGTCGTTGATACTTTTTACAAGAACGTTTATTTTATTCGGATTCAGATTAAAAGTAAAAAATAAAATGTTTTAGGTACAAAATAAAAAATCTAGCCGACTTACCTGTATAACATATTCCGTTGTAGTTCATATGAAGATTAATTTTATTTTATTAAATTATAATTTGCTCTTAAAGCAAAATATTTTTTAAGAATATTGAATACCAATTTGGCTACTGGGCATCATGACAACAAAAAATCACTGATTAGACACACTTAAAAAAAAGCTCAAAAAAAACTCACACTAAAGCAGAGCTAACTGCTTTTAATTTAACACACAATAGATACACCGCTTACACTTATTGACTTCACTGCAACTTCAAAAAGAAAAATAAAAGAGGACAGAGATCAATTTACGCTCACTGCACACACGCACACGCACTTGCACTTGTTGCATTCACTGCACTAAAAAAAAATAACAAAAAACAACCGTTGTCTTACATTAGCGCGCACTTTTTCACACCTACGCTTATTATAAGAGCCGCTTATTGACTTCACTGCACACACACAAACACGTGCCTGCATTCACTACTTTAAAAAAATGTAACAAAAAGAAACGACATTGACTGACAGTAGCGCGCACCCTTTCACACGCACGCTCTTTGTACGATATTTCAATTCCTTTTTACACTTTGCACTGCCAACTTTTTTGTGCAATTTATTAATTTTCTTATTTTACTTATTTAAAACAACGCCGCGTATAAGTTAATTATTTCAAAGTAAGGCTAATTAGTTTCCTAACTGTTTTAAAACATTCTAACACTTTTTCGTAACGTTTAAACTTATTAATTTTGCATTTAACTGCAGCGCGTGACCGACCGTGGCAAAGACGCGATTTACTGATTTTTATTCTCTTTTGTTTTACTCATCTTTACTCTCAGCAAGCGTGATCCAGCATTAGAAGGTCACTCATTGCGCAGGTCCGTTTTTGTCGCTCTCAAAATGAGTGAGCCGGCTGGGAGTGAGTGAATTTTTGTTATAAGCTATTATATGAAATGCTGGATCAATTTTTATGAAACTCCACAACGCTGGGGAGACTAGTAAAAAAAAAGCTGACAGGATTTATCTCTATTATATAAAAAAGTTTTACGTCGTTGACATTGAAATTTGTATATATAAGGATATATGTACATATAGTTCTGGTGTCGAAGAAATCGTTGGGTGGAGCGGGGTTTGGTGAGCGCAGCGAGTTTATGTAAAATAATTTAAAATACATACAAGTGTCAGTGTGCATGTATTAGCTTGAGTGGCAGTTTGTATTTTTGCTTGCTTCGTTCTCACTCACCTTTTTTACACTCACAAAATTAAAGCGCTTCAGGCAGCAGGATCGGTTGCGGGAGGGAGGCAGTAGCAAAAAGTGTTAGACACTTGACGTAAGCAGAACGAGAGACACAGAATATGCTTGTAGTAGTTATATGAGTGGATTACACAAACAAGGCTGCTGCTTGGCCATGTGATAGTTACATGTTGAACTCTTTCTCTATTTCTTTTTATGCTGCTTTCTTACGCAAAGGAATTACTATTGATGTTGTCCTATTCGCACGCACTACTTGTGCGTAGGCAGAGTGAAGGTGATATTTAACAGTAAAAGGGATGCTTAAAGAAATTTTTTTATGAATATTGAAGCTACAGTAGACACACAAATTATTCGGACACTGTCAATTTTCAGCTTTAACGCGCTATAACTTAGCTCATAGGTATCATAGGTGAAATATTTTTTGTGCATATTGAAGAATAACGTTCCAGATATATTTTTTAAAAATAAAAAAAAGTTAAGTCTTAAAAAATCTTAATAGTTTTATATAAAAACATAACAAAACCAAAAAAAGGGTTTGAAATTCTATATGCAAATTGCAAAGAACTAATTTTGGTAGCTAAAGAAAAAATATATCTAGAATTCAACAAACACCTAGATTCAGTAGATAGGGAGAATATGCGGGCCCCGGGGGAAATCTCGGATCCGGTCGCCTATAAATTTCTCTTAATTCATGAAAATACGTATAATTGTTGAAAAGTGAGAGATCAACATAAAAAAAAAGCGTAGAAAGGATTTCTGAGAGAATTGTTGATTTGATAAAATCAAAATAATGCATTTCATGCAGATTAAAAAAAAAAAGCAATTGAATTTTTTATTAACTAAGTTAGCCCTACATATGTTTCACAATAACCGTCAAGATGCTTAGAATTTCATCTTCCGTGCTTTAGCTAAGGCGTAAGCTTTTATAATATCATCAAAGTCGGATTTTCTTGCAAACTCAAATTCTAAATACAAATAACTAACCGAATGACGGAGGAAACAATTAAAAATTGGTATTATGGTAATTCTATTTTTAGTTTTAATTGAATAAAGTATAAATTAAAATTTGAAATAAATTTTTTACATTGACAAGTTTGCTTACTTGAACTTACTCTCACGTTTTATCGCAGCTTATAAATTAAATTGCGTAATATTTTTTTTTCAGAATTAAATTTAAAGGCAAGAAATTTTTCTATTTAATTTATTGCAACTTAATTTATTAAAAGGCTTTATATTAAATAACTCACTGCTTTAAACATAAATCAATCTTTTTATTATAATTTACTGCACTTGAATTTTTAGTTACAGTCTAGAAAAACCTTACCAACATTATAACTAAAACCCATATGACGACCCTCTCCAAAGAACTATCTAGTATAATTAAAATTTTGCTGATTTCATCAGCTTAGGCAAACAATTTAGAGATATGACTAAAAGAACATTATGGAATCAATATTTACAAAACAATTAATAATAGATAGCCATAGTGGAAAGAATTACTTTGGTATGTGATTGCATCTAAAAGGCATGTCATCTTCCCCTTGAAATCGTTGTGGGTTTTTTTGTTTTTGGGCACGCCCTTGATTCAGCTACTTTGTTTGCACTGCCCATTTTTGGGGGCAACTTTGGAACACCTTCTATGCGTGGCAGCTACAACTTCAGCAATTAATGAAGATGATGATGATGGGACGGACGGACGTCTTATGACAGTTGATGACGTTGATGATGTCATCATCTGTGCGTGCGTGTGTGTGTTGGTTTGTGTCTAGGTGGGGTTTCCTTGGCGCCGCAATTCGATGACGCCTCAACAGTTTGTGGCAAGAAGACCAAAATTGGTCAGACAAGCGTTTGGCACTCCTTGTCCGCCGCCACTTTATAAGACAAACATAATCTAAGGTGACCCACTCACTCTCGCGCTAATCAGCCAGAACATCAACCTACTTGATTCCGATTGGCACCTGCGCATCCATCGTTGGCGTTGCAGGAGCGCCATAATCAAAGTTATTGGTTAAAGTGAGTTTGAAAAGTTTATGCACAGAGTTCGACTAAGAGCTAAGCTGTGAATAAATTTTTAAACGTTTGATTTTGTTAATTATTATTCAAATTATTATTTAAGTAGATACAAAAAACATTATGCAACTTTTTTGTTTTTAGTTTTAATTTAAAAAAATACAAAAAATCAATACTTTATAAGAAACCGAATAACATTTATTCTAAATGAAGTATTTTCTTAATTTAGTTTTTAAGTTCATCTTTGTTGCTTAATTAGACTATTTTTATTTAAATTGTTAGTTTAGGAGCGGTCCCCCAACGCGATCGATGTACAAAAAAAAAACCAAGAATGTCGGAATTGTTTTGTATTTAAAATAAAAATGCTTATAACATCTATCAATATTCGACTGTCTTGTACTATCCCAAAAATTACGAAGTTTTTCGCTTGATTGAGAAATCCCAAATTCTTGGCTTTTGTAAAATTTAAATACCACAATTTTGTAAATCCATATTTCTTGGCTTTGATAAAATTTAAATACCTAAATTTTTTGTTAGAAGTTTTTAGACTACACAAGCAAAGACATTAATTAAGGTTTTTTTGAAGCAGCATTTTTTACGTTTATTTATTTTTTAATTGCCTAAATTTTTATATTATAACATACCACAAATTTGTTTGCATTTTTTTTATAATCCGCAGCATTAAGTTATAAAGTTATGATCGCTTTTTGTTTTGTTGATAAGCAAAATCAGTTTTTTTTATATGTTATGAATAACTCGATCAATTTTCATGAGATACATTTCTTCGCTGTGGAAAAGAATTGTTGTAAATTGTTTTAACATGTGGTAAAAAAATATTTATAGAGAGTTAAATTAATATTTAAAAACACAAACAAAACATTACCATTAATAAATGTTAAATTAACGCAGTAAATACCTGCCAGAAAAAAACTTTTTAAAATAAAGATATGACAGCCATAAGCTGATATGAAAATAATTTAGAAAGGCCTAAACTATTGCTAGAAAATAATTTTAATACGAAAAGTTTTCTTTAAAATTTCAATTAAATAATAAAATTAAATGAAATTGTATTGAAAATATTTTTCCAAAAACCGTGCTTAATAGAAACACTTCAAGAAAAAAGCTATTTAAACATAGAATTGGTTGTATTTTGGTTTTTTATAGTAAAGACTAGGCAGTTTTTTTCATTAATAAACTTAATTTTACTATACGTTCTATAAAACAACATAAAAATTTATTACCAATTTGCAATTAGCAGTGCTAAAATAAAAAATTTACAGCCCTTACGCTGTTAACCATCGCTATAAGCTCTAGACGGCAATTAAATAAATCTTATCTGTGCATTTACTTTTTCGACTGACTATGCTCAGAATGAAAAGCTTGCGCAATTTGCTAATGACGTCGACGCACTTGCCACGATTGTCTGTCTTTCTTATGCAACGGCACACTTGGCTTGAAAGTTTTTTTCTTTCGTTTTTGTTTTATTACAATATTATTATTATTATTATTATTTTGTATCTTATAAGTTTATTTCTTTAGTTCAGTTTAGCAAGCGCAAGCGACAAGTGCGGCAGCGGCGCGGCGCAGCAGCAGCAGCAGCGGCCACTCTACAAAGATAGTCAAAAAGTAAGCAGAAAAGTAGTTAATAAGTAAAGCTCTCTGCAGTTTTCCTTTCACCTCAGCGGCGCCACAGTTGTTGTTGTTGCTGCTGTTACTGTTGTTATTGTTTTGACTGTTGCCGTTGCGCACATTTCGCATTGTTAGCTATGCTTCACACTGATAAGATAAAACGGCATCAACAGCAGGCAGCGCAGCAGCAGAAGCAGCAGCAGCAACAGCAAATAACGCATTACTTTTTGGGGGTGAGTGAGCGGCGGCAGCGCAGCGCGCCTGAGCAAAAACAACAAGACATAGAACAACAACACAAAACGTAACTCAAAGAGCAAACGCAAAGGAGACGCACAGTGGGCAAAGTTGTTCAAGTTCATTATTAAAATTGTTGGTATTTAAGACTTTGAGTTATTGCTGGAATTTTAGACTGCAACTCGCTGATGTTCCCTACTGGGAGCTTAGCCGACTGCAGCTGGTTTTCTCCAGCTGTTTAAATCGCATTAATTTTGCTGAAATAATTCACAGCTGAGGTCATATTTTTCTTTTGTTGCTTTGTTTTTTTTTTTAAACTGCGCTTATTTGTATATGGCAGGCAAGAAAATTTAATTAGCATAATGTTTTTAAATTTTACGAAATCTTAAACAATACATTTGGTATTAAAAAAATTTGAGCTTTTGTTTGCTTTCTAAGCTTTTTCTTGTTTTACGTATTGATTAAAGTACGTAGCCGAATTCTTTTAGTTTATTAACTGAAGTATAAACTGTACCTATATTTCTCTGCGCAAAAGAACGTACTAGGTAACAGTTGTATGTAAATACAATTTTAATATATATTAACAATTCAATTTTAAATTCTAAAAATGCTTTTATAATAACACATTTTAATTAAGCATTTGAAACGTTTTTTTTTATTGATTTATTAAGTAAAATTATAGAAAGTTTACAAAACATAAATCAAATTTAAAAAAAAAATACTGCCCAACTATGAAGCACTGAGGCCCTATGCTCCATGAGAAGTAGATTACAATACTAGTAGTATGAAGCACTGAAAGTAAAATACATCAATAAATATATGTAAAAGAGTAGCTTCAAAAATAGTTTGATATTTCATAAGCTGACAATGCGCCTACAGATTTTATCCAAACTTTTAAACTTTTAAAATAAAGGTATTTTTATTCTTTAGGTTTTTCGAAAAAAAACGAATTTTGCGTAATAAGGCGTTTTTTATGGAAAAATATAGATTTTTAATACTTTAAAAGTAGCACTTGCAACAATAAAGACTTTCGGCTTATTTTAAGTACATATTTGACAAGACTTCTGCTCCAACAAGATATTTAAGCTAATCATATTAATATTTTTACTGTGGGACATTACGGCAATTGGGCTTTATTGTGTTGCTTAGTTCATTGAGAGGCATTTCTTGTTCTTAAATCGAGTCGTAAGCCATTGATGCTAATACCCTAATCCTAAGTATATTTTTTAAACATTTTCTTGTTAAAATATTCACGTTCTGTAATTAGAAGCATCTTGTAATTCATAAATGCATTCATTTTTGCTCGTAAAGCTCAGCTTTAGCAGCTTGGCAATAAGAATTCTGCAGTGTTTGCTTATATGACCAGTCAGTATACTAGGTAGTTTGGAGAGTGTGTTGTGTTTAATTTTGCATATGTTTGCATTGACATTTAGAGCTACATGCTAATTCAATTAAAAATTTTGGCAATGTTCAGTATTAAAATTCCACTTAAGTTGTTTTTTATTAGGAAAATGTTTATACCAAATGCAAAACTAAATATGTTTGATAAAAATATATAAATTAACAACGTATATGGACTTAAAAATTATGCTCTGTGGCTAGCCTATATTTTTAAAATCCAAATATTTACATTTTTTTAACCCTTATAATATAATAACAAGGAATATAGAACAAGTTCTATATAATAATTAAGTACAAAACGAAATTAGAAGCTAAACTTTTAGGTTTATGATGCAGACTGTACATGTTATACATTAAAACCATGAAATACATTAAATAATAATAAAAAATTTAATACTCAATTTGCTTTCTTAGCGTTTTAGTATAATACCATGAAACTTTTTTCTAACAGAGTTTATTACGGCTTATACCTTTATAGCTATGACAAATTCACCTTTGAGTAATTACTATTTTTAAAGTAAAATTGTCATGATAAAACTGCATATTATAAAATTAATAATAATAAACTTTATTTATTTACAATGATAATTATAGTTAAACGCTAATAATTAGCATAAAAGGTAGATAGCTCAGAAATACATTTTGTTTAGTAATTTTTTAATATTGAAAGCCTAACTAATTACCATAGAATGCAGTTCTTATGACAAATGGTTTTAAATTTATAAGCTTTTAAATATTCAATTATTTTTCGCAAGTTTATTGGTTTTTTATAGCGAGCCTATAAAACAAGCTTTGATCATTAGAAACTCAAACTTTTATCATTTTTTTTTAAAGAAAATATTTACTAGAGACAAAAGAGTTATCTACTTTTTATTTCTCAGCGAACTTAGACTGTTAGAAAAAATACGCGTCAATATCTTTATTTGTTTAGAAGACGTCGCTCACAAACAGGAAGAGCGTCATAAATTAAAAAAAAAAATAATATTGCAAAAAATGCATTTAAAATTTTCATGGACCCCACAATTCATACAAAAATCGTTGAAATAAATTCTTGATTTTCTTTTCAAACGGTATTTTTTAATCAATATGAAATTTTTATACAATACACAGTTTTTCATAACGAATAAATCTGCATTATTAACTTAAAGAACGCATTTTTTGAGTTATAACACTCTACTTGAGCAGTATGGCTTATCAAAAAATAGTCTAAAAATGAAAAACCCAATATTCAGTTGCCGATGACTCAATAAATAAACGCAATTTTGCAATAAAATTTGACTAGTAGCTCTATTACTCTCTAAAATCATGAAAACCTGAGAATTTCGGGAAAAAAGTGGCCCGCTTCACTTATTTTCGCCGATATATAAACTCGCCTTTGAGCATTGTTCGCTTAAATTGTATGGCCAAGTCGAAATTGAGATTTGGGCTAAAAAACACTCTTATCGCAGTGCCTTACAGAATCGGAAAGAGAATGTTTATTGGTTGCCGGATGTCGGCTTAAATTCAAAATTCACAATAATTTATATCGATGCCGATATTGCTTAATCCAATTATTGCTCAAACATCGATTACTAATACTTAATTATTTTAATACTATAATTTAGTTAGTAACAATATTAAAATGTATAATAATTAAAGCATTCAGCTATTTTATGCTTAAATTTTTACGTTATTTCTTACAATTCAACTCAATTTCTTTTTTGTCTAATTATTGCAAATGTTTTTTAATTTAACTAGATTATTTTTATAAATAAGGCGACAAGATGCATTTTCTCTTAAAAAAAATTAAAATTTTTCTCTGCATATCATTTTAACTATGCAAAATTCAGACAAATCAAAAATGCAAAATTTAAATAAAAATGCACTATTTATCGCTTTTGTTCCACTGTGCAACTCAACTATGCGTGTTCTTCGCCTTGCGCTATTATTAGAGAGTTACCGTTGCCTTATTATTGTTATTATTGCTGGAGTACATATGCAGAGTGAGTGAGTGAGCGAATAAGTGAGTTAGTGTTAGTGAGCGAGCGAGCGTTTGAGCTTGCGTGAGTGAAGCCTGTATGCGTGAGTGTGTTTGCGCATGTGTGTGTGTGTGAGTGATTTTGTGTTTTTTTCATAGTGTTCTGTGCATATTTTGCGCGTTTTTGTTTTCAGTTTTGTTAACGTAGTCGGAAAGAAAAGAAAGAAACAAAAAAAGCGCCGCTAGCCGCAGTTAGTACGAAAATTCTCACTCAAACTTTACATATCGTATTTTTTTATTAATAATAATATTTAGCGCATTATTAGTGACAGTGTTTAGTACTACAATTAATACTAAGTGTGCTTAAAAACCTAAAATTAAGCATAAACAAAGTGCATGCCATAAACAAAATACAAAAATAAAATAAAACCAAAAGTGCCAGCGACCCCTATAAAAATAATAGTAAAGCAAAGCAAATACAACTTAATAGTTGTTCACCCGTTGACACCCCCTGCGCCCACGAGCTGGCTCTAGCTGTCACTCAAAGTGCGACTAGAGACTTTAGTTGGGTCCAACTTGTGCTCAATTACTTGCCTTAATTGAGTGCAAAGCAATTGGCCCACTAAGTAGTAGTAGTAACTGCTGCTTTGTAATATGCAAAATCAACTGACATAAGAAACGACTCCTCCCGAGCGTCCCTTCTTATAGATTAGTTGCACAAATTACTCAAAGGTACGCCAAGCGGCTTAAACAGGGACGGCTTAAGGCAGGGCCGGATTAAGGCAGGCGCTGCGTGATTGTCTTGGAATTTTAAATGTAGCAAAGCTGAGTTATCGATTAGTTTCAAAATGTCGTCTAGGTCGCACGATCATCGATCACGTTGTATAATTTGTATTTTTTTTTGTGCGTGTTTTTACAACTGTTATAAGCCAACAATTCAATTTGATAACAATGTTAGGTAACAAAAATGAAAAGCTGTCAATTAAAGTAACTATTATTACGTTTTTTTATCTATATATGTATGTTTATATGTATATAATGACATGGTTAAAGAACGTGTCTCGCCGCACGGAATTTGAGGATAAGTTAAGATTGAAAAAATGAATGAAAAAATGATCCCATAAATTGATAATATCTCGTGAAGGTTCGATAGATTTTTATGAATTTTAAGCTGGCAAAGAGGTTTTGGAATTATAAAAATGCAGTCAAATTTGTCTGGAATGAATCGCTCTACAATTATTATTTCAAGTAATATCTTTTCAATGGATTCAGGGTCTCAGAAACCCTCAAAAAGCCCGCTTCTATCGTCCCCAGCTTTCCAGACCGCAAACGCAAAACTTTTGCTTAATGAATCTTTTTGGTAAATCATTATTTCATTTTAAGCGATTTCTGAGGACCCCAAAAAGGTAACTTCTACAGGAAAAATATTACTTTCTCATAAATTGGATGATATCTCGAGTAGGTTTGATAGAATAGTAATTTATTATAATTTGATAGATAAAAATGCAGTCGAACTTGTCTGGAATAAATTGCTCTACAATTCGTTTCTTTATATTACACATTTTTCCAAGTATTACGAGTTCAATGCAGATGATTCCTGAGACATCCAAAAAGGCCACATCTACAGTCTCCAGCGGTCCAGACCGATAAGTAATAATAATAATAAAATTCGCATAAATAATTTTTTCATATTACAGTCTGAGATCCCCAAAAAAGTAACTTCTACAGAAAAAATATTACCTTCTCATAAATTTTTTGATATGTATCTGGAGATAGATAGATAGATTTTTATGAATTTTATGATAGTAACGAGTTTTTTGCAATACAAAACAAACTTGACTGGATTGAATTGCTCTACAAGTAGTTTTTTCATAGGAAAATTTTTTTGAAGTATTATGGATTCAATGCAGATAAGGATTTCTGAGACCCTCAAAAAGGACCATATATATAGTTTCCAACGATTCAGACTGATAAACAATAATAATAAATTTCTGAATTTCAATGAAGCCAGTAATTTCTAAGACCTCCAAAAAGCTTACTTCTACAGGAAATATACTGTCTTTTCATAAATTGATAATAGTGTTGATAAATCGAGAAGTGTTGATAGATTTTTAATGAGGTTTTTGCAATTATAAACAATACAGTCAAACTTCTACGGAATGAACTGCTCTACAAAGAGTTATTTCAGGAACCCTCAAACAGGCCACTTCTGCATTTCCCCGCGTTTCAGAGTGCAAACCCAGTTTTGCTTTATTAAGCTTTTTGGTAAATCATTTTTCATATTACACATTTAAGATTTGATTTCTGAGACCCCCAAAAAAAGTTACTTCTATAGTCCACCCTCGTTTCAGCTAAGTATTTGGAGTCGAGAGGTTTTTTTACCACAAATACTATACGAACTGTCTAGATTTTACTTAATACACGGCTCACGAGTCCGAGAATCCGTCTTCCTTTTCCCAATTCGAAATGAGACGATAAATCGATTATTCGATATGTCTGAGCCTAGGTTGATTCTTTACTTGGAGTAAAGAAGCTTTTTTACCACCAATATTACAAGAACTGTCTAGATTTTCCTCAATACTCGACTTACAAGTCTGAGAAATCTGCCTCCTGTTCACAATTCGATATGTTACGATACATTGATTTTTCCCAAAATTATTAGAGTTCTAACTGCTTTGTCAATATGTCGGAGCAATATTAAAAAAGTTTTTTAATTTATTTTTCATGCGTGTCTTGCGAGACATAGGGGATTACAAGTACGAGAAACCTGCTTCCTGTTCAGTAACCAAACTTTCACATTACATAGATCCCATATTATTCCATAGGAGACAAGTTTATTTTATTTTTTTGATATCGGGTTTAAATTATATAGTTCCATAGATAGACCTCGAGAAAAAGATAAGTCTTAGATAGATATTTCGTATGTTTATGAAGTTATCGCAACCAAATTGGGCTGACTATTTCTTATAGCTCCTATAGGACAAATCGGTCAAAACAACCGATTTTGAACCAAATTTGTAGAATTTTGTTTGTTTGTGAAGATATTGGGACCAATTTTGGTATTCGTAGGTTTTTTATAGTACCTAAGCATTGTACTAAATCAAATCGGTTGACCATATCATATTGCTCTCATAGGATCAATCGGTCCATAAAAACGTTTTTTATGCAAAATTCGTTGTGTTTCGTTTGTTTGTAAAGATATATGAACCGAATTCGGCATTCAGATTATTTAAGGTACCAAAGCACTGTATGAAATTTGAACAAAATCGGTTGACTATATCTATAGGAACGATCGGTCAAAATAAAATTGTTGCTTAAAAATTCTTCTGTTTTTTATTTTTTATTAAGGAACCTAATTTGGCAATCAAATGTCTTTCGTGTTTTTAAGCAATATACCAGATTTTATTGCAAGCTAGTGGTGCAGGGTATCCCAAAGTCGTCCGTGCCCGACTATACTTACTCCATTTTCTCAAGTAATACGTTTTCAATGCGGCCAGTGATTTCTGAGACCCCCAAAAAGGTTACTTCTACAGCGTTTTTGACCGCAAACGCAAAAGTTTTGCTAATTTAACTTTTTTTACAAACAAAAAAATATTTTTTGTTAATTTGCATATTATCGTGACGTCACATTGCACGACAAAATATGAAAAAAGACTAAGAAAAAGTTTATTATAAAATTTGTATGTGGTATAAACAAAGTCAGGGCTACATGAATGTGTTTGGCAGGTTACTAAGATTCAAGGTCATTTCGCAGACAGGACTCCAATCGCTAGAAGAGTCTATGACAACCATTTTAATACAAGGGTCTGGCGGTCTTCTTCGGTCTTTCAGAGGAAAAAGACCTGACTTTGTTTATCCTCCATCAAAATTTTATAAAAAGCTATTTTTTACTCTTTTATCATATTTTGTCGTGCAATGTGACGTCACTTGGACTTGGTTTCTTCTTCGGTCTATCTTCTCTGAAAGAGGAGGAGTAAGCTGTAGACACGGATTATAATTATTATATGAAAACATTCTAAATTCGGCTTGCTGCCTCTTTATGTTTATTACAGACCTGTTTCGGATTTCGTTTAGGATTAAAGAACTTGAAAATCATATCACAGCATCAAAGCCGGAACCAAACTTGACTTTATGAGCAACCAGTTTAAAAATCAACATCGCTACGTTGTAAATTTTTATGTCAAGATGGCCCGTAGCCCTTGGCCCTTGGCTCTTGGCGCCTGCATATATTTATTTATTTAATCCGGCACTGAATTTACCCCTGAGTCATCCATCAAGTGCTCCGCTGATAACTTACAAACACCTGATCTAAGAACAATAGCCCACATAATAGTAAAGTGTTTGTCTTTTAACTAGTTATTATTATTATTATTATATTGTCAAGTTTTCCAAGTGCTTGGAACAACTTTTCCATAAGTGTTTGTTCGAACTTGGCCGACTATTACCGGTTATTTAGCTTCGACAAAGACACAATGATGAGAATCTATCTAACCATTTATCTCTTCTTCTTATCTGGCCATAAAAATTCCCGCACATCATTTTATAAGCTGGCTTGTATCTGATAGATATCATCATCGCCTAACTTTAGAGAATGCATTGCCAATGCCAATGCCAAAGCTCAAATTAAAAAATTTTATATATTTTTAATAAAGTACAACAATAAAAACCACATCAAATTGCACAATATCTAAAAACAATTTATGTAAATGATCAACCATAAAAAATCCACAAAGCTGAGACATCCATCGATCGAACGTCCCCAGTACTGAGCCATTGATTAATCACCCAAACCATGCCCATGTCTGTGGTTAGCGTATTACCCCGGCCTAGGCTACGGCAGGGAGGGGGGATTTACCCGGTCTAGGCTGTGGCTAGGGGAGGGTTGGGGGGTTTACCCGGCTTTCAACGCCACTCGACGCACTCTCGACGCAATTCTTGGAGCTTTGAATGAGCTGAGGCTACCAATTCATAAGAAAAAAGAAACAGCTGCGAATTGTTTGTACTTTTGATTTACCCAATTAGCACCGATGCCAAAGTACTTATGGCCCAAATATGGTTAAAGCATATAATTACTTGAGCATACAAACATATATATATATATATATGTATATTGTATATAAATAGCTGATATTATACATAACTGTAGAAAGCTGCCATTTTTGGCAAACGGTTTGCTAGCATAACGGTTGTTTCATCAAAATATTTACTCTTTGTTTAAAAATAACAAAATTAACTCTACTGTTAGCAGTTTCGAAATCAGTTAACAATTTCGGAGTGGTTCAAAACTATCGCATAAGTGGCAGTTTTGAGAAAGACGAATATGCTGAAGCATTAAACGAGAATTATTACAATTTTTTGTAACTGAAGCTTTTGCCAACAATATGCGTCACCTTCATCGTTGAACGATCATGCTGACTCCGAATTTTGTTGATCACAGCA
This sequence comes from Chymomyza amoena, assembly GCA_037043745.1. Classification (NCBI taxonomy): domain Eukaryota; kingdom Metazoa; phylum Arthropoda; class Insecta; order Diptera; family Drosophilidae; genus Chymomyza; species Chymomyza amoena. The sequence goes on along the minus strand of JBAMAX010001493.1, from coordinate 117,264 downwards.
CAGCTTCAAGTCTCTTACTAAAGGTCTTTGCAAAGGCACTTCCGAAGTGCTGGGAGGGATTGTAGAGCAGTTATATCTTCTCAGCTATGACAATGCACTCCGAAGTCTCTGACTAAAGCTCTTTGCAGAGGCACTTCCTAAATTCTGAGACGGGTTGTAGAGCAGCTATATCTTCTCAGCTATGATATCCCAATGTCTATGCACTCCGAAGTCTCTAACTGAAGGTCTTTGCAGAGGCACTTCCTTAATTATGGGAGGCATTGTAGAGCAGCTATATCTTCTCAGCAATGAGATCCTAATGACTATGCACTCCGAAGTCTCTGACTGAAGGTCTTTGCAGAGGCACTTCCTAAGTTCCGATAGGGATTGTAGAGCAGCTATATCTTCTCAGCTATGATACCCAATGTCTATGCACTCCGAAGTCTCTGACTAAAGGTCTTTGCAGAGGCACTTCCTAAGTTCTGTGAGCGATTGTAGAACAGCTATATCTTCTCAGCTATGACATCCTAATGACTATGCATTCCGCATTTTGTTGATTTGTTAAGCTTTTAATATTTCTCCTCTATGTGCATTCCCTGAAAGATTAAACCGATACTACTACATTGAAAAAAATTACGATCTGCTGACTCCAAATTTTGTTGATCTCTCTGATTTAGCGATGCCTTGGTACCAATAGCTAAGAATATTTTGAAAATCATATTTTAAAATACTTTCTAGCTGAAACTCCTAAATGCACTGCACTCCGAACTTTGTTGAATGCTCTGATTTAGGATTATTTACAAACTACGCGACGTTCCAGGGAAGATGGGGGTCTGACGAAGCGTCAAGAGACACAAAAATCATTTTGTGATAATCAGCGTCACGTAATTTATGAATTATTTCTTTGTAACCCTCTCTATGTGCATTCCTGAAGTATTAAACCTATTCTATTTCAATTTTGTTTAATTGAAAGATATGCATAAAGTAAGCGTTACCTTTATTATTTAAAAAAATTACGATTTTGCTGACTCCGAATTTGGTTGATCACTCTCATTTTGCGATGCCTTAGTATCCTTACCTAACAATGTTTTTCAATTGACTTAAGGCATTGAAAATCATTTATTAAATCACTCCCAAATACAATGCACTCCGATTTTAGCCGATCACTTCGCTTTAGCGATGATAAGGAATTCCTTATTTCTACCCAATGACTGAACGCATTGAACTTCACCTTTTTTAACACTTTCTGGCTGAAACTCCTAAATACAATGCACTCCGAATTTTGCTGTTCACTATCTTACTAATGACTGAACGCATTGACCTGCACTTATCTAAATACTATGTAGCGAATACTTCTAAAGGCAATGCACTCCGAATTTTGCTGATCACTTTGACTTAGCGATGGCACCGTATCCCATATCTTTCCCCAATCACTGAACGCATTGACCTTCACTTATTTGAATACTTTGTAGGTGATACTCCTAAAGGCAATGCACTCCGATTTTTGCTGATCACTTCGATTTAGCGATGACACAGAGTCCTATATCTCTATCCAACGACTGAACACATTGAACTTCACTTATTTAAATACTTTGTAGCCGAAACTCCTAAATAGAATGCACTCCGAATTTCGCTGACAACTTCGATTTTAGCGGTGACTCAGTAAGGCTGCTCTGTAAACTATTTAAAATTCTTTCTAATTGAAGCTCATGCAGACAGTCTCTTTCAAATTTATCGTTTAGAAAAATTACTATCATGCTGACTCCGAATTTTGTTGATTGCACCGATTTAGTGAAATCACAGTATTCTTACTATAGATTCTTTCCCCAATTACTGCAGATTGAACCTCATTTATAAAAAAAATACTCTGTAGCTAAAACTCCTAAATTCCACACGCTGCACTCCGAATTCGATAGACGGTTCCGTTTTTGGACGTCTCAGTATGCCTTCTCTGTAAACTATTGATGTAAATTAAATCACATGCAAACAGAATGGTCGTTTAAAAAATTGACAATCATGATGATCATAACTCCGAATTACGTTGATGACTCAGATCTAGCGATGTCACAGTATCCTTACCATAGCATCTTTTTCCAATGACTAAAGATGGAACCTCATTTATAAAATATACTTTCTAGCTGAAACTCCTAAATACACTGTACTCCGAATTTGGTAGACGGTTCTGTTTTTGCACTCAGTATGCCTCCTCTGTATAATTTGTTTATAGGATTGAATATATTTTTTTTTTAATTGAAGCATTTCGTGAATGCTGACTCCGAATTTTCGATGCCTGAACATTCTTACCCTAGCATCTTTCTACAATGACTAAAGATTTAACTACACTTATATACATTTTTTGTAATTGATACTCCTAAGTGCACTCCGAATTTTGTTGGACTTTTCCTAACTATCGATACCTCAGTATTCCTCTTCTGCAAACTTTTTAAAGTTTTTTGTAATTACCCTTATCGTGTGTATGAAAAAATGACCATCATGCTGACTCCGAAATTTATTGATCACTTCGACATATCCGATGCCTGAGCATCCTTACCTTAGCATCTTTCTCCAATAACTAAAGATTAAACTTTATTTATTTAAATAGTTTTTAGATGGCACTCCTAAGTGCACTTCGAATTCGGTTTGACTTCTCCTAATTATCGATCCCTCAGTATTTCTCCTCTGGAAGTTTTTTGTAATTACTTTTATCGTTTCGCAAAAATAATGATCATGCTGACTCCGAATTTTTTTGATAGCCAAGATTTAGTTATCCCTCAGTATTAAGTTCCTGGAATTTTTCTCTGTGGCTAAAGCCTTCGAAGAGGAACTTTCCAAGAACTGGAAGGGATTGTAGAGCGGTTATATCTTCTCAGCTATGACATGCTCTCGCTAATTGTCCGGTAAAACCGGAAGCCGTGTCCTATTATCGCTCTTATTTTAACCATAACATTTTGAATGCTTTTATTATCGGATATGCTAAAGTGGCCTGGCAACCCTACTTAAGTAATTGTGTGTTTCTGGAACGATTCCGAATTTTGTTTTCCACTTAAAATGAATACGTCATAGGTGCTTTCGTAACTATAGCTCCTTTGATTATTTTGCACATAGTCTTTGGTTCCCTTTGATCTAAGAACTATGCGTTATACATATATTCATTTCTGTAGTTTACCAATTACACTAGATGACACGAAAAAGTAACCTTCTTATGAAAGTGGTTTTAGGTGGGTCGAGAAACCCGAAAATGGAAAACCTTTTATGATTTTTTCGAAAATCATATTTTTTTGCACTTTTTTCAATTCGTTCATTAATATCTCAGGAACAAAAGATTGGAGTTTCCGTTCTTGATTCCATAACATCTACGGTTTCTATCCGATTTCGAAGATGTTCGACTAGAAATGTTCGTAAAAAAAATTATCTTTCACTTTGGCTTAACATAGTTTTTGAAAAATTTTTTGCTATCATAAAGAGCAAGCTGAAAATTTGTCATTTTGAAAAGTATTCGAAAATTACAATAACACGTTTTTCGAAAACAATTTCAAAAAGATTGCAATTTTTGTGATTCTTGACCCAAAATTACACTGAAACTACCTTTTCTGATGAACCTTAAATTTGTAAATTAGTGTTATTCGTCGCTGTTGTTTCTTAACTTGGTTGATCTACTTCTTTGCTCATAATTCTACCTTTTTGAATATTTTGTATTTATTTTTAAAAACTTATTATTAATTTATTATCTGTATCTGGACCTACCTTAATTTCTGTAGTTTATTTCTAAATTCATTTCTGTAGTTTACGAATTATTCGTTGCAAATATTTCTTGGCTTGGTTCAACTAGTTCTTTGCTCATTGTTTAAAATTTTTTGATATTTTATATTTATTTTTTAATTAATAATAATTGTTTTATTTTTATACCTGGCCCCCTTCCTGAATTTTCCCGATTTCATGAAACTATAGATCATCAAAATTGGTCCAGTCGTTCTTGAATTATAAATGGTGTAACTTTCTTTTATAAGTATATAGAGATTAATATATTATTTACAAATTTTTTTACGTATTAAAAATGTTTGCTTAAAAGTTTTTTAGTAGAGTTACAAATTTAAATGCATGCTTTACATAAAAAATAAAATAAATCTAGCTTTATTTTTTATGAGCTCAAAAATATAAAATTAGAAGATTGCGCTAAATATTTCGTCAGCAAAAAATATTAAAGTTTCTTAAAAATGTTTTTCTTATATACATTTTTGTTATACATTTAATGTAAAACACATTTTAGACTATTTTTTTTATATTTTTTTTAATTTACTTTGCGGCTTAAACAAAAAACCACAAACATTTGTCTATGTACTTGGCCCACTAACATATCAAAAATAAATTAAAAACCTTTAAAAAAATATTGTGTAAAAAATGTTAGTAAGCTTAACCTTATTTTCGACTTAATGTACAGATATAAAGTTTTTCATAAAATAAAAAAACAAAAACCACAAAATTAGAGTTTCAAGTTTCAAAAAATGTATTGTAATAAAATATTTACGGAAGCTCAACTTGTTGGTTATTGTGCAAGCTTTAAAAAAAATAATCGTTTTGTAGCAAATAGTCGTTTTTTTTATATAGTATATGCAAATAGCAATTTTTCATTAAGCGAATATAATCAATGAATTATGACTTGGAATGCGCTATGTGGTAAATATTTATGAGTTTTACTTTTGTTTTTTTATGTAAATATTATTGCTTTTTTATGTAGATTTTTGCAGTACTTTATACTATATAATAAACTCTTTAAAATATAAAATCATCTTTAAATTTCAAAGCACGCAAAATCTGTTTCTGAAAATATCAGAGGTGAACGATTTGGTATTGTCTAGATGGAGTCAGAAATTTGGGATACTCTGTATATTCTTTTCTTAAATATTTTATTAGTGAAAAAATTATATTCCTACAAAAATTATATTTATTTGGTACACTTTAAACGATTTGTAAGAGCTCGGCTTTTTAAAGCCCATACGCAGCAGCCAAAATTTACGAATGTAATGAAAAACTTCATATAAAAAAATAGCCTTTAAAAAAAAAATCGTTTCGTAGCAAAAAACCTTTTTTAAATGGCTTTCGGATGATCATAGGGGTAAAATGATTCTTTTTCTTGCTAAGTATAGGGTGCTTTTTTACGTGCACAGATTCTACAGACTTGGCTATGGAATTTCATACTAAGTTTTTAGCTTTACAAAAGAGTGAATTGTTCTGGTTAAATACAGGGTGCTTTTTAGGAGCATCATAAAAGTGTTTTTTAAACTATAGCTTTAAGTTTAATTAGAAAATGTTAGCCCTTTACTATATACAAAAAAAAATATTTATTTTCGTTTTTTTTTTTCTGTTAAGTGTGACCGTATATTTATTTCGCTAACTGGAGCATCACATTTAGGCAGATAATGTTGTTATAAACTGATAATTATTATAAACAAGTATTTTTATTTCCCATTTTTTCCAATATTTTTTAGCATTTTTTTTTTATAATTTAAAACTTAAAGTGATCTGAAATTTTCTTAAAAATTAAGCTCTAAGCTGAAAGATTATTCTTTTTCGAACATTTCTAGTCTAAGATCTTAAAATTCGCATAGAAACCGTAGATGTTATGGAGCCATGAACGGAAATTCCAAGCTGTTGTTCCTGCGATATTAATGAATAAACTGAAAAAAGTGCCAAAAACCATGATTTTAAAAAAAAAAATCATAAAAAGTTTTCCATTTTCGGGTTTCTCAATAGTTCTTAAATGAAAGGGAGCCGCAGATTATGTGCAAAAGAATCACGATTTTAAGTGGCAAACAAAATTCGGATTCACTCCAGAAACACTCAATTACTTAAGTAGGGTTGCCAGGTCACTTTAGCGTATCCGATAATAAAAAGAATTCAAAATTTTATGGTTAATATAATATTAATGGTTAGTATAGTAGTTCAGATAATGTTTAATACATGTTTTTGGGGTCGCTGAATCCTAATCTACGGAGCCAAAAACAGCGGATCCAAATCCACAGGAGCTACCCACTTTGTATTTTAAAAAACTTGCCAAGAACATTCCTTCTGTCATATTATGACGATTTTCGGAATTTGACATGTTTTCAAAATACCCAAGGTTTTTGGGATCGGTGAATCTGAAAAAGTGCCAAAAACCTGCCCAAGGTATTTTCGAATATATCTCAAATTTGGACCTCGGATTCAGCGGCTCAAAGTTCACAGTTCACTTATTTTAAATTAAATTTAAACTTGCCAAGAATTTTCGTTCTGTCATATAATGACGATTTTTGGAAGTTCTCAAAATACTCAAGGTTAATGGTTTCAAGTTTTTTACAAATAAAATGTTTCCACTGCTTAATGGGGCTTATGCGCTAGTTCAATAGTTCAAGAAGTGCTGAGGTTTAAGAGCTGAGCGAAGCATGCAGGAGGCGCATCCCCTCATTTTCTATACAATCAAAACTTTAAAACTAATCGCTTTTAATTAATGTCCCACGTTAGTTACGTTCTCAATCGATTAATCATGTTACATAGTAATTTATATTTAAAAAATTTATCGATCGTCTGCATATTTTAGATAGTTAATCTATCGCTACTTTAGTTCAAGAATTGCTAGGGTCTAATAGCTCAACTACAACATCAAGCATGCAGGAGGCGCATTCCCCTAATTTTCTATACAATCAAAATTCTAAAACTAATCGCTTTTAATTAATGTCATTCGTTATGTTAGTTACATTCTCAATCGATTAATCACGTTACATAGTAATTTATGTTTGAGAATTTATCGATCGTCTGCATATTTTAGATAGTTAATCTATCGATCGCTGCTATCAGCTGTTACTAAGCACGTTACTTTAATTGTTGTAGTTGAACTTGGCCAAAAAGTTGTTACCAAATTGTTGTCGTTGTTGCTGTTGTTGTTACTTACATATATTGTTTCAAGTTGTTTGTTGTCGTTTATTATTTTTGTTGTTGTTGCTTTTTAAACTTGGTTCAAGGAGCGGCAAACTTGTGCCCCAAGTTTCTTCTATTATTATTATTATTATTATTATATGGACAGCTATTAAGCTGCTACAAATTTGGCAACAACAACAACTGCAACAACAGCAACAACTAAAAAATCCCATTTTTTATGGGACGTGATGATTTTTTAAAATTGTTTAACGTAGTATAAAATATTATTTTTGTTGTCGTTGATAGCTAAGGAATTTTTCTTACTCATGTTTATTTCAAGTTTTTTGAGCTAGTCTGTGTATATCTCTCACTGACTGACTATATAAGCAAGAATGATATACTATACAGCTAACACATACACACACATATATATATATATAGTATTTTGTCGTTGTCGTTGTTGTTGTTGTTTTATAAGCATACCAAATTGATAACCAAAATTGTTAGCAATTTTAACTTGAGCAAAGGTTGGGGCCGGCCTGCCGCCATTGAGGCAAATAAATAAAGCAAAAAAAAAAAAAAATGGAAACAGTGAGTAAAATTTAATTAGCCAAGCTAATTAGAGCGCTTGCTCGTAAATAAAAAGAAAAACTAATAAAAGAATAAAACATAAATACAAATAAAAATAACAATTAAAAATACAAATAAAAATACTAAATTTAATGGGTAACACAAATGCATTTATACAACGTACAAAAAGTTACTCTTGGCCAAATTTTGAACATAAATCTGTGCCTAATTTCTTTTTTATAATTAAAAACAATTTTTTTTTAAGATTTTGTAGCTTTTTTTTAGTTTTTAACTGAGTGCTTCCGTAAAGACAAATCTATTTGTTTTTTATTATTAAACAGCTCCCGGTTTAGATAATTAAAAAATATGTAGGCGATTTTTTGCCGAAAATCGTGAAGACAAATTTTAACTAGCTTTCAAATAGTCATTTTCAGCTTGTTCCTACTATTGCTATTTATTGACATATTTTTATTAGTTTAAGGAAAGCCAAACTCAGACCAATTCTAGATTAGTTTTAATTTAAAATCTCAAACAGATTTAATCGTCTCTAGTCTTGCTTTCGTAATCCGAAGATCTTTCTATCCAAGCTTTTGAAAAATACGTCGAAAAAATGTTTTTATTTTATAATTTTACTGCGATTAAAAATTATTTGGATACACCGCTGCATTCCAATTTCTATGAAACGATTTTTAGAGTCCTCTCAAAAATACTTTGAATTAAATCTTTCTATCTAAGCTTTTAAAAAATATGTCGTAAAAATGGTTTTATTTTATAATTTTAATACGATAGAAAATATTTAATAAATTTCTATGAAACGATTTTTAGAGTTCTCCTATAAATACTTTGATTTTTATCTTTCTATCTAAGCTTTTGAAAAATACCTCGTAAAATTGTATTCTTTTTTTTAAATTATTAATGCGATTAAAAATATTTTTGATACACCGCTGCATTCCAATTTGTATGAAACCATTTTTAGAGTTAAATATGAGTTAAAGAAATACTTTGATTTTTTACTACTCTTACTATCTAAGCTTTTGAAAAATACGCCGAAAAAATAATTTTATTTTTTAATTATAATTCTATAGAAAATATTTCGGATAAATCGATTTTTTCCAATTTCTATCAAATGATTTTTAGAGTTCTCCCAGAAAACTTTAATCCAAAAATCTGGAAAATGCTTTAGCGGTCGAAAAAAAAACTTGAACTGAAAGAAAAAAAACTTATAACATTTTTTAACCCGAAGTTCTATGTTTAATTAAGCTAGCTCTTTATAATACAAAAAATATTGATTAGTTAAAAAAACTTGACTTACCCCTTGTAGTATGCGTTGATAAAAATCATTGTCTTAAATCCCAATATACAATCTGCTAAAAAACAAAGAATAACTTTAATGTTAATATTAAATCTCTCAAAAAGAAGTTTAAAAAAAATTAACTCCATAAATACTTTTAAAAAATTCGACTTGAATCATTATACCTTGAAAAACACCTCAACAAATTTTTGACTTATGTCGCAATAAACTAGCTCTTAAATAATCGGTCCAAAAAAAGCAGAAAGAAAAAAAATTTTGAATAAACAGCAATATGAACTTTTGAAGAATACTCCGAAAAAAATTCTTTGGAAGAAAAATATACTTTAACCGTAATATTCAATTTCTTAAAAATAGGCTAAAAAAATGATTTCCGAAAATTCGTTGAAAAAATTCCACTTAAATTGTTATATCCAAAATACTTAAAAATACCATAATCATTGACTTGAGTCATATTATATAAATTTCTTAAATAATCGGTTGAAAAGACTGAAAGAAAATACTTCGACTACATCGCAATATTATAAATTTAAGTATACTTCGGAAAAAAATTTAGAAAAAATTTACATTAATCGTTATATTCTTTCTCTTAAAAAATAGGCAACAAAAAATTCTATTCGAAAATCCATTAAAAAAATTGGGCTTAAATCATTTTATCCAAAATCCTGAGAAATACTTCGAAAATAATCTTTAACTTAAGACGCAATATACAATTTATTAAATAACACTATGCAACAGTTTTTTGATCCCGGCTTCAAAATAGTTGATCCCTATGTAAAATTTCACACTGAATTCAAATCTGCTTAGAAAAATGTTGAAAGTAGAACAGTTTTTGAGATATCGCCAAATTTGCATTTTTCATGTTTTGAAAAAAGGTTAGTCTACTAAAATACAATTTTCTCTGGTTTTAGTGCAGCGATTTTTATAAACTGGGACGAAAATTAAAGATAACAAAATTATTTCTTAAAAAAATTACAATTGTTTAAAATCCAATCATAAATGACGAAGTTATTGTACTTCAAAGTTCAATTTTTGTAAAAATTTTTATGATTTTTCAATTTTTTGCTGACTTTTACTGAGCTTTTTTCGATCTGTCCATAAAAATTGCTCCGGTTTTAGATATTGATGTGATGGCGTAATCTTTTACGAACATTTTTTGCCCTGGTGCATCAACATCGGGAAAAAAATACTTCCGCATTTGCAGTATTTGGTGAAATAACTCAAATTTTATTTTTTATGACTCTGAAAGCACATGAATTCTATTGCTCTCACAAGGTCAAAAGTTTTGCATTGGTCGCACCAAATATGCAATTTTTATCCACAATTTGCCTCCGAATTCAAATTTTACTTAACATTTTTGAAAAGTCGGATGGTTGCTTAAAATATTTGCAAATTTAAAGTAACCGTCCGACTTTTCAAGGGAAGTTCTTTCTTTTATTTTTTAAAGGTGTAAATATGTCATTATAAATTCACTTTTTACATTCCCATTTGGATTTTTTCCCGGACAACCTAGGCGCCGAAAGCGACGAGCATCGCGAACGCTTCCATCAGCAAATGAAGCAGATGGAGTTTCGCTACCAAGGCAAGTGGAATCAGGCAATGATGGGAGACTATTGCTGGTTCTTGTTGCGAGAAACACAGAGTCTGCACAAAAAACAACAGCGGTCTACATCATTTTAATTTTTTTTATCCTAACTTGAACTGCAATAAAAACTCCTAATGCTCAATGTTTATTCTTATTTGGCTTGGTAAGATTTGATTCTTAAACTGAAAAAACTAGCAAAAACTCGATATATTAGTTATGTATCAATGTTTGGTGCGACCAATGCAAAACTTTTGACCTTGTGAGAGCAATAGAATTCATGTGCTTTCAGAGTCATAAAAAATAAAATTTGAGTTATTTCACCAAATACTGCAAATGCGGAAGTATTTTTTACCCGATGTTGATGCACCAGGGCAAAAAATGTTCGTAAAAGATTACGCCATCACATCAATATCTAAAACCGGAGCAATTTTTATGGACAGATCGAAAAAAGCTCAGTAAAAGTCAGCCAAAAATTGAAAAATCATCAAAATTTTTACAAAAATTGAACTTTGAAGTACAATAACTTCGTCATTTATGATTGGATTTTAAACAATTGTAATTTTTTTAAGAAATAATTTTGTTATCTTTAATTTTCGTCCCAGTTTACAAAAATCGGTGCACTAAAACCAGAGAAAATTGTATTTTAGTAGACTAACCTTTTTTCAAAACATGAAAAATGCAAATTTGGCGATATCTCAAAAACTGTTCTACTTTCAACATTTTTCTAAGCAGATTTGAATTCAGCGTGAAATTTTACATAGGGATCAACTATTTTGAAGCCGGGATCAGGAAAATTTTGAAATTTTGTTGCATAGTGTAATCAGTCGAAAAAAACGTTTACTCGAAAATAACCCCCGACCGCAATATTAAAATTTTAAAAGAATACTTCGCTGGAAATGTGTAAAAAAAATTACTATAATCGTAAAATTCAATCTTTTAAAAATTCGCGGCAAAAACGTATTCAACAATTCTGTTAAAAAATCGACTAAAATTGATATCCAAACTCTTGAAAAAAAAATCCTAGAATCCTTTTTGTTTGCCTGAAGTTAAACATAAAAAAAAACCCCCGACATATGCAATTTAAATTTAGTCTTAAAGAATACTTCGAAAAAAATCTTTGAAAAAACAAATTTTTACTTCAATCGTTATAATTGTCTTTTATGAAATAATAAAATAAAATTAAAATTCTTTCAAAAACCCTGTAAAAAAGGTTCACTTGAATTGTTGCATTCAAAATCTTGAAAAATACTTCGAAAATAATCTTCGACTTAAGTCACTATATGGCTACAATCTCTAAAAAAGGCGTCAAACAAAGATTAGACTGCAATATCCAATATCTTCGTAAACTTTCACTACCCAATCACTTAGAAATATAAATAAAAATTACGTATACGTTAATATCCAAATTAAGAAAAATTTCTTACTGAGATGGCAATATATAATCTCTTTTAAAAATCTGTGGAAAATAAAATTTTAAAGATTTTCGATGCTCTTGAAAATATTTGGGAGACAAGCATTGGAATTTGTTGGAAATATATATTGGGCTGTTTTAAGGGATTAACGATGTATCGTATTATGCTTGTAAGAGACTGCACTTAAAGATTTCTAAAAAAAAAAAACGTAGGCTGCAATATGCAATATCATCCAAAACACTTGAAAAATAAGTAAAAATTACGTATACGCTAAAATATAATGGCCCAGAAAATACTTTCAAAAAACTTCTTTCTGAAATCGCCATAAACAATCTCTTTTAAAAATCTTTCGAAATTAAAATTTTAAAGTTTTTTGATGCAATTAAAATTTCTTGGAAATATACATTTAGCTCTCTTAAGGAAGGCACATTGGATCGCATGGCATCGCTGTCAAAAGACTGCCTTTAAAGATTTCTAGTAAACCTCTTGTAATACCCTTACCGCTGCTTAAAACTAATATAACCATTACGATAACCTTTAAGTGTATCGTAAGAAAAATCAAAAGCAAAGACAATCGATTTGTTTGTAGATTTAAAGCGGGACGTGGCGGGTTTTAATGGATCTATTACAATTTTACAGGCACGTGCCTCAATTACGCTACTCAATGATACATAAATGCTTATATACATGTATGTATGTACATGCTCGTTTATATTTGTATGTAAGTTTTTTTTCTTGCCATTTAAGAGAGTCAAAAGTCGTCTGTACAGCACTGCGCGTAATTACGCGTAATTTACATGAAAACACACACACACTCTCATACACACACACACATATATATATACTCCCACTACATATGTGTGTCATTATACAACACGGTATCGTTTCGTGAGTATTCCCAACTAGCAGTCAATTCGTTGTTCCATTTATCGTGGCATTGTTTGCAAATTAGTTGCACGCGATTTAAAACGCGTCCCAGTCGCCTCAACTTATTAAGATGCTTTTATGTTGAGCTCGATCGCTCGCTAAGTGACAGTAACTATTGTTGTTGTTGTCGTTGTTGTTGGTGGTTAGTCAAAAAAAAAAAGGGTCCAAAGGTAAACAGACAAATCCGATCTGTTGTTGGAATCGATTATGTATCGTTTAAGTTTCGCATAGTAGTCGCTAAACAGCATAAAAATTGACTTGCGCTTTTGAAGATCAGATCGGATGATTTTTTTTTTTTATTTATAGGGTGATAGAATTCAAAACCAAGCTCTGAAAATTCCACACTCCAGGGTACTACGTTGGCTTCCAAAAAGATTATTCAATTTTCAATTTTTTGTGTTTGAAGTTGTTTTTTTTTGTGCTCGCTCATTTCGTATCCGATTTCGTGTTATCGATTAAACACAGCACAGCAGCCACACAACATAAAAATGCTCTTTTGGTTTTGAAGATCAAATCAGATAATTTTTTTATTTATAGGTTATAGAATCCAAAACCGAGTTTCAAAAATTTTTCTAGAGATAACTTTTATTTGGTTTCCCACAAGCTTGGACACCATAGAAATCCCAATTATCCCTGATAGGCCAAAGTTTATGAATTCGTTTTTTTCGCATACATTGAAAACAGTAATTATTCGCACATGTCCCTATTTTTATTACAATATATCAACTATTTATAGAGTTATCGATAACGTGAGTATCGCATTTTGCGTTTTTGAGACTTTTATTTAGTTTCCCACAAGTTTTGCCAATATAAACGTCTAAATCAAAATTAGCCCTGATAGTCAAAACTTTATAGATTGGTATTTTTATTGCATACAGTGAAACATTAATTATGCGCACACTTTCAGCTTTTTTATCACCAAATATCAATTATTTAACAAGTAGTCGATAACAAAGTTTTGCATTTTTTGTTCTTAGACTTTTAATTGGTTTTCTGCAAGCTTTTCCACTATAGAAATCCAAATGGTTCGATTTTTTTGCAAACAGTAAAACCAGTAATTATTCGCACACTCTCTCATTTTTTATTGCAAAATATCAACTATTTATTGAGGTATCGATAGTTATCAAATATAAATATAGAATTTTTTGCATTTAGAATTTTAATTGCTTTCCCAAAAGCATTGTCACTATAGAAATCTAAATCAGCACTGATAAGCTAAAATTAATGGGATGTGTCCCGATTCACACATTCATCAAAAGAAAGGTATCGAAATGCATCGAAAAAGATCCTTTTGCCGGTATCAGCCTGAACAGCCTAGTCCATACAGTCTTCTGTCCGTCTGTATAAACAAAAGAATATTTTTCGATGCATTTCGATACCTTTCTTTCAATTTAGATTAAAAATTTTTAAAGTTGTAGATATGAATATATAATTGTTTTAATACACTAAAAGCTATTCGTATTAGTGTCTAAAATATAAAAATTCTTTGAACTTTCTGGAGCTGCCACCCCCAAATTTTTTGTAACCTTTAAGAGTAGCGAAAAAATCTAAATACTCTAAATAGATCTTTCAATTTTCATTAGCCATTCGTGGGTTCAAAATATAAAATTGCTAGGGAAATTTCAAAGGTGCCAAGTTAGGGTTACCATGCGTCCGCTTTTAAGCGAACATGTTCGGTTTTTCTGTCTCATGTTCGGGTTTGTGCAGAATTGTTTGTTTTTTTTGTTCGATTAGACCGATTGACTCTAGACATACATGTTTTCAAATTTTCTACCAAGTATTTAAGTACTTTAGTACTTTTACTGTATCAGAATGTTTTAAATATTAGGTTGTCAAAAAAGTCTTGCGGTATTTTTATTGAATTTTCAATTGTTCATAAAATTGGTTATAATAATGCGATTTAAGTCAAATATGCGCCGTTTTGTTCGATGACGAGTTCCCAACGAGATGCCAACTTCATAATGCCCCTCTTGTAGAAGCTCGCTTCCCTATTGTCAAAAAACTCGGAGAGCCAATTTTCACAGGACTCTCTTGTGGACAACTTCCGATTACCAAGCGCGTTCGTCATGGACAGAAATAGGTGGTAATCACTTGGTGCGAGATCCGGACTATACGGTGGATGCAAAAGAACCTCCCATCCGAGCTCCCGGAGCTTCTGGCGCGTCACCAAATATGTGTGTGGCCTGGCGTTGTCCTGATGGAAGACAATTCGGCCTCTGTTGATCAAAGATGGCCTCTTCTGCATGAGTGCTGCATTCAAGCGGTCCAGTTGTTGGCAGTACAGGTCCGAATTGAGCGTTTGGCCATAGGGGAGCAGCTCATAGTGGATGATTCCCTGCCAGTCCCACCAAACACACAGAAGAACCTTCCTGTCCGTCAATCCAGGCTTGGCCACCGTCAGCTTCCCCGCTTTTCGACCACGACCGTTTACGCTTCACGTTTTCGTAAGTGACCCACTTTTCATCGCCAGTCACCATCCGCTTCAAAAACGGGTCGATTTTGTTGCGATTCAGAAGCGTTTCGCATGCATCCATACGGTCAAAAATGTTTTTTTGCGTCAAGTCGTGTGGCACCCATACATCGAGCTTCTTTTTCAATCCAAGCTTCTTCAAATGGTTTATAACGGTTTGATGACTCATGCCTAGCTCTTGGCCGATGCTACGGCTGCTACTATGCCGGTCTCTTTCGATCAATTCAGCGATTTTATCGCAATTTTCGACAACAGGCCTTCCGGACCGTGGCGCATCTTCGATCACCTCTGCACCAGAACGAAAACGTTGAAACCATCGTTGTGCGGTGGAAATGGAAACTGTATCGGGTCCATAAACTGCACAAATTTTATTGGCAGCATGAGATGCATTTTTACCTTTATCGTAGTAGTACTGTAAAATATGCCGTATTTTCTCTTTATTTTGCTCCATGTTTGCGACGCTATAACTCACGAACGACTAAAAGCAAACAACAATTAATCAAACACGTGTTAGCACGTGAAAAGAGCTTTCCAAAAAGCTCTAGCGTGAACCGATGCGACGAATACAACTAGAACTACGCGCTTGCAAAGACAAGCTTGCGGAAATACCGCAAGACTTTTTTGACAACCTAATATTTTAGAAGGTTTAGGATCATATTTTCTGTCTCATGTATTTTAGTAAATTTTCCCAAAAATGGATTAAAGTATTTTGAAAGTTTTTTAAGGTTTGGTATCTTATTTTCTGTTTCAAATATTTAAGTTTATTTTTGCAAAAGTGGATCTGAATATTTTCAGCTCCAAGAGAATCCCTAAAAATCATAAAAAATATTTTTGCTAGTGACGTTTCTGAATGTTTTTGGTATTTCGTCGTATTTTATATGTTACTTTTTCATGATAAACTTTATTGATTAATGAATTAAACTAAGCATTAAAAAAACAATCTTGCAGCATTTTGGAAACTTTGGAGGTGTTTTTCGGATGTGGAATGTCCGCTTTTTTACTCGGACCATCCGTCCTATTGCTCTTGTAGCAAATTTTATAGAGTCATTTATAACTCAAGAGCGGCTGATGATCTTAGATTTGCTTGATCTATCCAACCTCAAAAATTTTAACTGGAAATGTATGAAAATAGTAAGAAGCCAAAATAGATTGCTCTCTATATTATTTTACCCTAAAAGTGATCCGCAAAGTAGTTCCAGACATTCTTTTTAACCAAAGTGTAATTTAGATCTTTTTTTTAATGATCTGAGCCTAATGTGTTTCGGCAAATCTATCAATTATCCAGCAAATTATTAAACCTCCTAAAATGGGAGGAATCTTGAAAGAATAGAGATTATTTGAGAAATATTATTCGAAAGTCCAAAGCTGAATTATAGCTGTAGCGCCAAAGATGATGATGAAGATCTAACAGACAAAGATGAAGCAACTATCGATTAAAGATTGACTGGCTCGAAATCTTAAATATCCAAAACTCATGCGCAATCCACAAAGCACAGGATGTTACTAAGAAGACTAATTTTTAGGCTACCAAATCTATTATCCATTATTACCAAAATCTTTCATCGAAGAAAGTGGCGTCTACATCCGCGCCCCCTCTCTCCTTGTAGCTGACTTTTGTCTTCTTAAGCAACCATCAATTGAAGATGGAATCGCTTGAAATCTTAAATATCTAAAACTCATTCTACGAACACCAATTTTACAGACTACCAAATTACCATTATTACCAAATCTTTCTTCGTAGAAAATTTACAAATCCATGCGAAATAATCTTTTTAAAATTAGTTGACCAAGTTCGGTACCGTCTATTTAGGCGGATGTCCGCGCCCCCCTTCCCCCTGCCAGCTAACTATTGTCTTCTTGCCAGCGCCAAGGATGATGATGAAGATTCAACAAACAATGATTAAGCAACCATCAATAGAAGATTGACTCGCTCAAAATCTTAAAGATCTAAAACTCATTCTAGGATCACTAATTTTACAGACTGCTAAATCTATAATAATAGATCATCGAATCTTTCTGTGTAGAAATTCACAAATCCACGCGAAATAATCTTCTAAGAATCAGCTGAGCAAAGTTCGGAACGGAATGTGCCGTCTATACCCACGCCACCCTCCCCCCCTCCCCCTTTCTATTGTCTTCTTGCCAGCGTCCCACAAACTTAAAAGACGCCCGCGTCATGGCTGCGTCAGCTAAGCCGTATGCAGCTTATCTCTGGAAAAGTGCGTCCATGTGTTGGCCATAAAGTAGTCCAATAGTCATTTTGAACAGCCAATTGATAAAAACGTGTTCAACTGCATGCATATATATGCAAGTATGTGTTAGTTGTACTATATATGGTGATGTTGGTTATACCAAACACTATAAGCCGCCTCGATAAGGCCCGCAAGAAAATATTTCAATAGCTCTGGAACAAGGCCGGGGACTGGGGCTGGAACTGGGGCTATCTCTTATCAGCTTTGCGCGGTGCGATAAGCAAAACTGCTGCTGTTGCCGCTTCTTCTGTTTTTTTTTTAACTTTATTTTTTTAATCAGCTTTCAACTGTTTTCTTATTTGCAGATTTCGCAGCGCAGAGCTCGGACGCCATCTTGTTTTAGCATGAAATATTTATTACGAAATATTCTAACAAGTAGCCTGTAAAAAAGCTCAAAAGGCAAATAAAAAAAAAAACATAACAAAAAGAAGACGCTAACAAACCGTTAAGGAAAAACGCTTAAATTAAAGAGCGCGCGAAGAGAGAGAGTGAGTGAGAGTGACGACAGGAAGCAGGCGAGAGAGAGAGAGAGAGCATTGAGAGCGATCGTGAGAGCGAGTTTGTGGGCTACGCCCCGCCGACATGAGCAGCATGAAGGGCGGCTTCTCCACACTCAACCGCTGGTTCGGCAAAAGCAAGAAAGGTAAGCCCAAAGCAGATTTATCGAATAGCCAAACGATTATCGTTTATCGATCGAACGGAAACTTTCAATTATTAAAATAAACGGCTTGCCCATTAAGCGTTACTTTTATTTTCGAAAGCGCGAAGAGTGTTTGAAAATTATAACATAAAAACTTAACTTTTTGCGTAGGAGTTGTGCTTGAAAACTTGACAGTTAAATAATAAGATTGCTTTGTGTCAACAAATTATTATTAAAAAAAATATACCGATTAATCGTTTGATTATCTCGATGGCTTATCAATCTAAATACTAGTTTCAAATACTCGTAAAGTATGTTTTTGTTTGACATATCAATTTATTTTGGTTATAAAAATAAAACAATCAAAATAAATATTTATTGGCTTTCTAATTGTTTAATATGACGCTAATATTTGTTATTTCGAATATACTAAGTAAAAAAATAATAATTTGCGATTACTTTAAATGCCAACTTTGGCATGACAAATTGTTAGATTATTTCTTAAATAATTCTTAAGCTGAAATATAGCTTTCTTTAATGAATTTATCGAATGAGTCAAAAGTCTATTAGCTAGTTTTATGAAATGGCTAAAAATTTGGCGTCATCTTAGCCGTCATTCTTTTGTTTTACTTTGTAAATAAAAATAACAATATTTAATGATAAAAAAATATGAGTCATAATTCCACATTAACATATAGCTAAAATATGTTTACAAAAATTTTTACACACAAGCTGCTAATTTTTTTAACTCACTTAGTTGCTTTTCTTCTTAATTTGAATTATTTATCGAATATAAATACTCTTTTTGATTTGATTTTTCAGACATCTTTTATTAACTAGATTCAACAAGATTCAAATTTTTTAAAATATCTTTAAATTTTATTATTTAACTAAAATTGTTTGTTATTTAGTTATAATTAATTTATATGAATTATCAATCGAATATAAATATTCCCTTTTTAGTTAGATTTTTCCGAAATCTTTTATTATCTAGATTCAACAAGTTTCAAATTTTTAAAAATAATTTTAAAGTTTTATTATTTAACTAAAATTATGGCAAAAATTATTTTTTTTTAGTTTGACTTTTTATGAATCTTAAAATTCCTTCTTTTAAGTTCTCTTGGCGACTTTATTTAACTTAAATGCATTATTAATCGAATACAAATGCTTCCATTTTATTATAACAATATTAAATGATAAAAAATATGAGTCAAAAATACGTTTAAAAACATTTTACTTCCAATCTTCTAATTTTTTTAGATTCTCTTAGTTGTTTTTTTTATTAATATTATTAATCGAATATAAATGCTTTTATTAGCTCAATTTTTTTTTATAACTCAAAAATAAATACCAACTTTTTTAGTTCGACTTTTTATAAATCTTCAAATATCTGCTTTTAATTTTTTTTTAATCTCTTGGCAAATTTTTTAACTTTAATGCATTATTAATCGAATATAAATGCATAATTCTAAGTTAATTCAGTTAGTAATTTTTACAATATTTTAATAGCTGCTTTTACATGCTATATTGAATATTCAAAAATTAATAATAAATGAAACCTTTAAGCTACTTTAGTAAGACAAAATCAATTATTTATCGAATGTAAATAAAGGCATTTTCTTTGTTACTCGAATATTTTACTTAATACTTTTTATAAATCTTCAAATATCTGTTTTAACATTTTAAAATTATTTTGAAATCTCTTGGCAACTTTATTTAACTTAAATGCATTATTAATCGAATATAAATGCATTCATTTTATTCAGTTTGAGTTTTCACAAATATTTAAATAGCTGCTTTTACATAATATATTTACAACTAATTAAAAATTTATAATTTATGAAAGCCTTTAAGCTACTTTAATTAGCTAAAAACTATCATTTATCGAATGTAAATACATGATATTTCTTTGTTACTCAAATATTTTATTTAATACTTTTTATAATTCTTTAAATATCTGCTTTAACATTTTAAATTTTTTTTTGAAATCCCTAGACAACTTTATTTAACTTAAGTTGATTATTAATCGAATATAAATGCATTCATTTTATTCAGTTAGAATTTTCACAAATATTTTAATTGTTGCTTTTACATGCTATATTGACTAAATTTATAATTAATGAAAATCTTTAAGCTACTCTAGTAAGCTAAAATCAATTATTTATCGAATATAAATATGTGAATTTTCATAGTTGAACTTTAAATACAAGCTGCAGCCAGAAACTACTCAGATTAATTAAAACATTTAAGTTATTTTACTATTTAGCTAAAACGAATAATAATCGAATATAAATCTAAGCCTTCACAGACGGAGATCGATGTTCAAAGAGTTAATTCAATTTACAAACATAATATAGTATTTCCGCTAGAAACTCTTGGCTACACAATTATTTAGTTAAAACGATTGATAATCGAATTTTAATCGAATTTAATTTAAGCCTTCACAGACTGGAATCGATTTATAGCACTCAGTTTAAAAATATAATATAGCCTCATTAATGCGTCGAGCCATAAAAAATATTTGCATTTCCGCTAGAAACTCTTGGCTACACGATTATTTAGTTAAAACGATTGATAATCGAATATAAATTTAAGCCAACACAGACTGGGATCGGTTTATACCAACAGTTAATTCTATTTAAAAACATAATATAGCCTCATTAATGCTCGACGCCACACCAAAAATTTGAATTTTCGCTGGAATCTCTCGGCTACTCGATTAATCTTTAATCAATAGCCAACCTATTCAAAAAGCAAAAATTTAGTTGATTGTATGCGCCAAGAGCTTAATTTATTTACAAACCAACAGAAATAGGTCCTATTAACGTAAAGCGAAACTTTTGCAACTTTGCTAGAATACTCGATTAATTTAAAATTACTAATTGTTCTATTGATTGATTAAAAACTGAAAAATACTTGTCATCATATAATAATTATTTGGATGAACTTATAATTCAAATTACAAATATCTGATTTAACGGAACTAAAATAGTAATCGATTAATCGAATATGCGAAAAGCTTATTGCATATACAAATCCAATATAGACTTTAACTTTTAAGAAGTCTGCAACATCTCTTTAAACATTTGTAACCCTTTGTACGGAAACGGTTCTCGATTTATCGAATATGCCAAAAGTTTGTCTAATTTACTCGATTATTCCTTAATTAATAGCTTACCCATTTAAAACGAAATAAATTTACTTTTTAAAGTTAAATTAATTTACAAACAGAAATAAGTCAAAGCAAAACTTTTGCAATTTTGCTGGAATACTCGATTAATCTGAAATTAATTACTCTATGATCTGACAAAAAAAAGTTTTATCAATTGATTAAAAACTGAAAATTACTTGTCATCATATAATAATCATTAAAATTAGCTTTTATATCACATTGCAAATATCTACTTCCACAGAGAAAAAAAAGTAATCGATTAATCAAATATAGAAAAGCTAATTGCATATACAAATCCAATATAGATTTTAACTTTTAAAAAATCTTGCAATATCTCCTTAAGCATTTATCACCCTTTAAACATAAACTGTAATCACACTTTGAAAAAAAAACGTTAATCGATTTATCGAATGTGCATCAAGTTTATCCAAATTACAAGTATAAAATAGCTCCATTAAAAAAAACTTATAAGCATATAAGAATTTAAATTAGCTACTATTTCGCATTGCAAATATCTGCTTTAACAGAACAAAAAAGCAATCGATTAATCGAATATGCCAATATATAAATCTAATACAAATTTTAACTTTTAGAAATCATGAAATATGTCCTTAAATCTTGAAATATCCCCTTGAACATTAGTCACACTTAGAACAGGAACGGTAAAACACTTATCGAATGTGCCAAAAGTTAATCGAAATTACAATCATCACATAGCTCCATTAAAAAAAATATGGGCATATAATAATTAAAATCTTTTTCTATTGCACATTGCATATCTGCTTCAACAGAAGAAAAAATCAATTGATTAATCGAATATGCCAATATATAATCCAATATAAATTTAAACACTGAACAGAAACGTTAATCGATTTATCGAATGTGCTTAAAGTTAATCCAATTTACAATCATAAAATAGCTCCTTTAAAAAAAAGTTACAGGCACAATTAAAATTAGCTTCTATTTCACATTGCAAATATCTGCTTCAACAGAAGAAAAAATCAATCATTTTATCGAATATGTCAATATATAGATCCCATAGAAAATTTAATTTTTAGAAATCTTGAAATATCTGCCTAAACGTTTATAACACTTTAATCAATAATCAATTTATCGAATGTGCCAAAAGTTAATCCAAATGACAATCATAAAGTAGCTTTAATAAAAACTTGACGCTAAAAGAAAAATTTTTGCCATACCGTAACCACTCGATTGATCGAAAATCGTCAATTCAAAAACTAAAAAAAAAAGTTATCGAATAATTCAAAAAAGAATGAATTTATGAATGCATATGATCAGAATCAGCTGCGTTTCTCCTAGCTAGTCTTTCACACTCGATAAATGTGAATGTTTAATTCAGGACACCGTAGTTCGGATTCGACTATAAATTGTAGGTCCCTATTCTCTTTAAAAAGTTATTAATTGAGATCCCCATGCTCCGCCCAGGGGCTACTGACAAAAAGTCAGTCTGGGAAATTATTTAAATTATACTTAGTCGATGATAATTATCTTTTTGACGCTTGCCATCTTCAAAATCTACTTAAATATAAATTAAAAAAAAAACAAATTAAACTATTCGTAACGCCCGAAATCATTTTTCAAAAAATTAAAGTCAACCATCACGTTCAAGATTTCTGCAGCCCTTAAACCTTAGCTAAAAGCTGATTGCTACAGAATAACACAAGGATTAAACGAATCAGCAAATATCGATAACAGCATCATATCGATAAATAACGTACCCTACTCGTTTATTTATCGGTTTTACATGCAGCCGTAATCCCTTTCAAATAAGCAATTTTACTATACTTAAATAATTCTCAAATCTTCTTTTGCAGACAAAAGCGGCGTTGCCGGATCTGCCGCCAATGGTAAACTATCCAAATCAACGACGCAGCTGCATCACCTGTCCACCGACTCGGGCATGCACATAAACGAGACTAGTCAGCTAGAATATAATCGCATAACACCCTTACCGGCGGCCACCAGCAATGCACCCTTTGAGCAGACCTTCCGCATTACTGTACTCCTGCCCAAGGATCAGCTCTATGTGGCACGTCTGGGCGCACGTGTGCCGCTGAGCAAGCTGCTCACGCTGGTCTGCGACAACAAGCAGCTCGATGCGGACAAGTACGAGTTCAGAAGTCCAGGTAGGAAACAAACACTACATGATACATATGAATAGCTTCCTAACTTACCCATGTTTACATCTTTTTACTTCCAGTCGATGCTAGTCAGGTTTATAGTTGCGAGTCCACGATTGGCGCCGTTGGTCTTTCCGAAATACGCTTGTGTCACAAGTCTGAGTCTTACGATAGCTTCAATGCCGACTCTATGCTCAAGTTTCAACGCACTGGTGCCGTGCGTGACTCACTGAGCAGCTCTTCGGATTTCAGCAGCAGTCGACACTCCAAGCTGACCACAAAGACGCCCAGTCCGTATAGCTCCAGCAATTCGCTCAACTCTATGGATTCGACGGGCATGAATTATACGCGCACACCGGTTGTGCCGCCCAAGGCTTTGCCCATGGCTGCACCGCCACGCAAGAAGCGTGCTGCACCACGTCCACCCAGCCAACTGGGTCCGGTCATACCGGAGCAAACGGTGGCGCCTCCAGCACCCAAGTCAACTGCAGCACAGCCTGAGCCGGCATATGCTGTAATTGTCAAGCGTCCACAAATGTTTGTCTCCACGCCCAATTTGAGCGCCACGGCTGAGCTGGATTGCAATGGCAATAGCGCCAAGACGCCCGATGCGGATGTTAACGATGGTCACTATGAAACGCTTGATGTAAAGAGCAACGCCAGCAGCAATGGTCTGCCCGAGCCTATACCACGCAAGCGTTTTGTGCAGCTCAAGAAAAAGGCTGCGCCAGCACCGCCACCCACAGATGGAGGAGCAGCAGCTGATACCATCTCGTTGGTCTCGACTAGTGCCTCCATTAGCGAGACACCAGAGATTAGTGAAACGATTACTTTGGAGCCACCACAGCCAGCACCACGCATAACCACGCCTATAGTTACGCCAACGCCCACGCCCAGCACGCCAATGACGCCGCCGCCGTTGCCAGCCAGCGCAGCGCCAATGTTGACCAATGGCAATGGTAATGTGTCCAAGGTGCTGCTTAATCGCACACCCACACCAGAGCCACGCTCGCTGAGCAGCGCTGCCGATGAGGATGACAATGATGCTGCCTCCAAGCAGGCAGACTCTGGCATAGGTGAGCCTGTGCCATCGCCATCGCCGCTGCCCGACAGTAGTCTGCCCTCTGAGGCGGATCTAAAGTCCACTTTTGAATCCAGCTCCGATGATGATGATGCTATAAAAGTGTATAATTTTAAGCTGTGCAAGACATCTGTCAAGGCGGAGCAACAGTTGCCACAAGCACGCACGCTGGCTGAGCTGGAGCTGATAGCAGCAGCGGCTGCTGAAGATGAGGAGCTGTTGTCCGCCAGCGGTAAGAGCACGCCTGCAGCGGGCAGTTTAATGCCCACACCTGGCAGCGATCAGACTTCACTTTCTTCTTGGAACTATGCTGTGCCCATTTCACCGCCACCAGATTTCTCTGACCAGCAGGAGCAAGAGCAAGCCAAAGATCGTACCATGCTGCAGCTGGACAGACTTGTAGAGCAACAGCCAGCCAGCCGACCCAAGAGCGCGTTAAGCTCACCCTTGGACGAGATTGTAGACGAACTGTCGGCTATTATAAATGGTCAGCGTTTGGACACATTGATACGCAGGCAGGACACAAATAGTGAAATCGAAGCGGCCAAGCCAAATACGTTGGCCAACTTTAGCATTGCAGCACATGGAGCTACCACGCACAGCACAGCAACACCAACAGCACCAGCACAAATATCAGCAGCATCAGCTACTCCAGCGGCTTCCATAAAGACAGTAGCTCCAGCTCCAGCAGCAGCTCCGGCAGCAGCACAAATAACAGCACCAGCAACACAAACAGCAGCAGCTACTCCAGCGACTTCCATCAAGACAGCAGCTCCTCCAGCAGCAACCCGGACGAGTCCAACACAGCCACGCATTACACGCGCTGACAGCTTCCAGGCGGGCAGCACAGCTGTGGTGTCCAATGGCAGCCAGGGCTTGGGACTGCGCAGCTCCTCGCACATGTCTTTAACCAAAATCGAACAGAACGGCCTCGGCCTGCACCAAAGACGCTCCTCCAGTGAGCTAAGCATTGGCGAGTCGCCTTCGCTGCAGAGCTTGGAAGTCATCAAGACCATATTAAGTTCACGCAAGAACAGCTCGGCGGGTGAGAGCATTGGCAGTGCTGGCAGCGCTGCTAACACACCAACCAAGCCAGCATCGCCGCAGCTCTTGGAGCCAGCAGCGAAACCAAAGAGCGTCTTGGTAGAGACAACCGTAGTTAAGCAGCCGCAGCAGAAACAGCCAACGCCAGTTAAAGCAGCTTCCATAGATGTTGTTAGTGAGCCAGCGCCGCCTGCCAAAACCGAAGCACAGCCGCTGCCACCAACCTATCGTTACTCCGGTCCACCTAGCATAAATTTTGGTACCTGGGGCGAGCGACCAAAGTCACAGGTGGCCATTAAAAACGAGGGCGACTATATATTCGGTGGCAATCAGTCTATACAGCAGCAACAACAGCAGCAACAGCGTTCCAGCAGTCCTGCTCCGGCACATACAACCAAGCTGACCATTGAAGCTGCAGCGCCCATCTTGCGCATGGGCATACCGCTTAAGGAATACAAGGTGCCCATTACAGTTAAACCTTTGCGCGATGAGGATAGCGCAGCAAAGGAGTCAACGGCGCCACAGTTACAGCCATCGACGCTGCCGCGTCCAAACAAGAGCAATCGCTTTACATTGCCCGCCAGCAGCTTTGCGGAAAGTAAACCCACAGCTGGCAGCAATTCGTTGCCGCGTCCCTTGTCCACGCTGGACAAGATGCAGGCGCAGCAGCAGCAGCAGCAAACACAGGCAGCCGCCGCACCTTTTGGACAGAATACCTTGCGTCGCACAGGGTTTAAGGAAAAAATGCTGGCCAAGGAGCTGGAGGAAAAGGAGCAGGCACTGCGCGTACGCAGCAGTGTTACGCTTAATGGCACAGGCACAGCGTCCATACAAACGCCGACGCAGTCACAGCCGCCAGCGGTGGCAGCAGCTCCACAGATTGCAGCCAAACCCAAGACAGTTATTAAGAGCAGCAAATTGGAGCTGAAACTGCAGCAACCCAACACAACGGAGTCATCGTCGTCGTCGGCTAGTCCAATACAGTTCAAGCTGCGACCCACATCAATGACGCCCACAGCAGCTACACCATCACCGCCGCCGCCACCCGCACCCGTGCTGCTGAACAAAACCAAGCCACGTAGTATTGCTACCGTAACGCCAACATCGCCGGATCCGCGCACCCAGCTGCTCGAGGCGATACGCAACTTTAAGCGTGAGGAGCTCAACTGCGCCTGAAGTAGTGTCCAACTCCAACCTGGAACGGAAACGCACAAAGCAGATGCACAAATTTTATTAGCAACATTATTTGTTTAATATTTTTTTCTATTGTAAATAATTAACAGCAGGATTTGCGATGGATTGTAAATGATATATTAGTAACCATATACAAGCATATTTATGATGTGTTACCAAGTTCTATAATATTTTTTTTTTTTAATTATTATTAATACTTGTTATGATGTAATTTTATCAATTTTTTTTTTTAATTGTTTTAGTCATTAGGTCACAACAAACCCAAAAGAAAAGCAAATTTATATATACGTTATATGCTTATATAATACTATTTTGTATGTCATAGAGAATTATAGTAACCAATTTTCTAACCAATGGGACTGGTCTAATTAGTCGTGTTAAACAAAAACAAAAAAAAACATAATGAAAAACAAAAAACAAACCCCAAAAACTAATAGCACAAACGCAAAGCGAGTAAAGAAAGTAAGGAAGAGCATGAAGGAAATTGTTAATAATACTACACACATACGCTAATAAATTATTGTACGATTATGTATTACTACTTATTATGCGCAAAATAAAAGTCATGCAACAGCAAAAGCATTTTTTGCCTTGTATCGAAACGAATTAATAAAATTAAAACGAGAATTTATTAAATGGGCAAATTTTAGCGGTAAAAGTTGACTATAAGTGGCAACGCCAAAAACAAAGAAGTTGGCATAGCGATAAGCTAACTTATCGTTGTGGCTATCGATAGTGCAGCTGCGTATATAAATGCACTTCATTTGAATTTTTAAACTTTTGTGCCATTAGATTAACAAAAAGTTCATAAAGTTTAAATTTAGCAACAATAAAGTTAACAGCAGCTTAATTATTTACAAAAATGGCGCCGCTAACAGCAGCAACTCACGAGCTGCCTTTCGATATGTTAGCTATGCTTTAAAAGCATATTTTACGCTATGTTCAATAAAATAAAAGGCTCCTGTAAAAAAGTGCAGCTGCGTATATAAATGCACTAAATTTTATTTTGTAAATTGTTAAGCCATTATATTAATAAAAATAGAACAAAAAGTAAATAAAATGTTAATTTATCCCCAAGGGCGCTAAGCAGCTTAAATATTTACAAAAATGACACCTCTAACAGCTAACAGCATAAACGATAGCTGCAACTCACGAGCTGACTATCGATATGTCAGCTATGCTTTAAAAGCATATTTTACGCTATGCTAAACAAAATATAAAGTTGCTGTAATATACAAAAACAAAAGCTAATTTTATTAATTAAGCAGCTCTTAAAAAAAAACCCGCAAGAAATATTCCAACTATCGATTTATGCTTACCCGCGATATTCACGCACTGCCATCACTATTGCATTATTATAAAATACATTTTAATTTCTTGCATATGTAACACTAAAAGTCTGCTAGTGCAGCTTAACTACACCAACTAGTTACCCAAATATGGCGCAATTATTATGCAAAAGCTTAAGCCGCGCTATTGCCGGCGTCAACTTGGGTTTCGCCCAGCAAATACACACAACACCGGCATGCTGTGAGATTCGTAAGCTGGCCCGGCTGCGCGTGGTGGACAACAGTGATATTGGCAAGCGTGCCATGGCTGAAGGCCGGCCACCACGTTGTATACATGTGTATAATAAGCGCGGCGTGGGCTTTATTGGCGACAAAGTGCTGGTGGCCATCAAGGGACAAATGAAGAAGGGCATATTGGTGGGTCTGAAGCAGAATCAACGACCCAAGATGCCCAAATTCGACAGTAATAATTTGGTGCTTATTGATGACACTGGCACGCCGCTGGGCACACGCATTCACGTACCCATACCTACAGTCTTGCGCACTATACTCAAGGACAAGTCAATAGCCAAGGGCGCTGATTATACCAAGGTTTTGGCCATATCCAGTCGTTATGTTTAATGATAGCCATAAAATTGCATATGTTACTACAAATCAGTGCATTAAAATTGTGTTTTGTTTTTAAAAGAAAAATCGTGTGTTTTATAAAAACTCAAGTGTAGAAAGATTTGCTGCTCCATAAAAAGCAACAGGATTCGCGATACATCAGTTTTATCATTAATATCTACCTTTTAAGAATCACCATGACAACAGACTAGCATCCCATCTTTAATTAAAAAAAAAAAAATCAAGTCGGCCATGATTTTTATGTCAACTACCTGTCAAATGTCACAAGGGTAACAATTTGACTTATTTGAGCCATTCAATTTTCACCAGCCGTACCGGTAACAAGTCTAAGTTTAATCCGAAAAAATAAAAATGGAAAAAAAAATTGAGAAGAAGCCGGAAAAAAAGACCGAAAAAAAGGTCGACAAAAATATGGAGCTACTAAAATTTAGTGGTAATTTGGTTGGCCACAACAACTGGGTTACCCAAATTGTCGCCAATCCCACCAACAATGGCGTTTTGTTTTCTTGCTCTCGCGACAAGTCTATTATCATCTGGAAGCTGGCTGATGACAAGGAGGGCAATTGCGGTTATCCTGTAAAGCGTCTTTACGGACATTCCCATTTTATCAGCGACATAGCTGTTTCTTTTGATGGCCAGTACATTTTGTCTGGTTCCTGGGATCGCACTTTACGCTTATGGGACACTGGTGCTGGCGGCAAGACTATGTGCCGCTTTGAGGGACACACCAAGGACGTGCTTTCTGTGGCTTTTTCTGCTGACAGCCGTCAAATTGTATCCGGCTCACGTGACAAGTCTATTATGTTGTGGAACACTTTGGGTCAGTGCAAGTTTGTGGTCAAGGAGGATGCTCACACTGATTGGGTGTCTTGCGTGCGCTTTTCGCCAAACTACGGCAATCCCACTGTTTTGTCTTGTGGCTGGGATCACAAGGTCAAGGTTTGGAATTTGACTAACTTCAAGTTGAAGCATACTCATCACGGTCATAATGGTTACATTAACAAGGTGGTTGCTACACCGGATGGTACTTTGTGCGCTTCTGGTGGCAAGGACAATAAGGTGTTATTGTGGGAGCTCGAATATGGCAGCAATCTGATGACCTTGGAACACAATGCTGAAATAAATGCTTTAAGCTTTTCCGGGCAGCGTTTCTGGCTGGCTGTGGGCTCCGGGCCCAGCATTAAGTTGTGGGATTTGGTCAACAAGACATTCTTCCAAGAGCTGCACACTGAAGTGGCCTTGAACGCGCCCACTGCCAAGGGCAATATTCCGCAATGTCTGTCCTTAGCCTGGTCAGCTGATGGTAACACTTTATTCGCTGGTTACACTGACAAGATTATACGTGTCTGGAAGGTGGGTGTCGCCTCCGTCTCCGCTTCTTAAGCTGTTACTGGTTTATTATGTTCAAATAAATGTTGCATTTAAAAAAAGCTGTGTTAGTTTCTTGTAGCGAAATCTTTGACAGCTTTTTTTAGTAAATAAAAACACGTTCCTGCAGCCTTGAAAGATGGTAACACTTTATACGCTGGTTACACCGACAAGATTATACGTGTCTGGAAGGTGAGTGTCGCCGCCGTTGCCGCTTCTTGCCGCTTTTTGTAGCGTAATCTTTGACAGCTTCTTTTAGCACATGAAAACACGTTCCTGCAGCCTTGAAAGATGGTAACACTTTATACGCTGGTTACACCAACAAGATTATACGTGTCTGGAAGGTAGGTGTCGCCGCCGTTGCCACTTCTTAAGCTGTTACTGGGTTATGTTCAAATAAATGTTGCATTTAAAAAAAGCGTTGTTGGATTTTTGTAATGAAATCTTTGACAGCTTCTTTGAGCACCTAAAAACACTCGCCTGCAGCCTTGAAAGATGGTAACACTTTATACGCTGGTTACACCGACAAGATTATACGTGTCTGGAAGGCGAGTGTCGCCGCCGTTGCCGCTTCTTAAGCTGTTACTGGGTTATGTTCAAATAAATGTTGCATTTAAAAAAAGCTGTGTTGGTTTTTTGTAGCGTAATCTTTGACAGCTTCTTTGAGCACATAAAAACACGTTCCTGCAGGCTTGAAAGATGGTAACACTTTATACGCTGGTTACACCGACAAGATTATACGTGTCTGGAAGGTGAGTGTCGCCGCCGTTGCCGCTTCTTAAGCTGTTACTGGGTTATTATGTTCAAATAAATGTTGCATTTAAAAAAAGCGGTGCTGGATTTTTCTAGCGTAATCTTTGACAGCTTCTTTGAGCACATAAAAACACGTTCCTGCAGCCTTGAAAGTTTCAATAAATAAAACACATTTCTTTTTTATAGTACATATGTTTATATAATAATCAGATATAGAATCAGTTTAAGACTTGTAATCGTTTTTGAAAACTAAATTCTTGAGTCTTCGACTGAGAATCCTTTTGGAATCAATTTAAAACAGAGCTCTAATTAAAACACAGTTTGGCTTATAAGTATATCATATACCAGTATATATAATGTATATATAATGTATATGTAAATTTTTCGATCAGCTAGTTAGTTGTCTAACATTAATATGTGTGTGTGTGTGTGTTTGTTTTTTTCTTTTATGTACATATGCGCGTTTTTTATTTAGTTTAGTTTAGTTAATTTTTAAAGTAATAATAATAGTAGTAGTTGTACATGCAACAGAAATGCACATTGTAGTTGCTCCAGGTCCAGGATTAGCGTTGTGTGCATGTTGTGGTGTGTGTTTAAGTGCTGAAGCTGAGGTCAGTTCAAGGACAATATTTACGGCTTTACACACAATTACAATAAGGACAACAATATATATATTTTTTTTTGTTATAAACTTTGACATTTAACATTAAACCCATACTATTAAAAGCTGCTTCTCGTCCAAGTTAAAACATTATATATGTATATATATATATAGATACATATCCATCCAATCCATCCAATGCATTCACACGCAGCGCTATGCTCTATCCTTCACACACACTCGCACGTACACACATGTTGTCTCTACTCCTCGCTCGCTCGCTTTCATACAACTTTGTCTATATGTATATATACATAAAACATTAAATTTATGTAAGTACAGGTACAGCAGCAAAACCCCGCGCGCCCTTTTTATATATTGCCAGCACTATTGTAGAACTGAAAGTTGTTAAAATTCACAGGCGTCTTGGGGCTGGGGCACAGGTAGAGGAAGTCATCATTCTGCAGCTGCGATTGGGTTAGATTTGGCTCGCTAGCGCTGCGATGTATCTTGGGCAACGTGCGCAGCATATTCTCCAGCATATTTAACAAAGGCCGGAATAGCGGACGCTCCTTGGGATTATATTTAATGCAATCCTCGGCAAGACGTTTCAAAGCCTGCGGTGCATCGGAACGCACTTGAGACATGTCCGGACGCAGCAAACCGCGTCCCACCATAAACAATATTTGATCCTTGTTGCTAATATGGCAATAGGGTAAGCACTCTGCCAGCAGCTCATACATGACAATGCCAAAGGCATAGACATCGGATTGAAACGAATAGGGATTTTGTTCCTGCATGCGTATGACTTCCGGCGCCATCCATAAAATGCTGCCTGTGGGCTGATTTGCTTGCTTTTCGCCCGACCAGCGTGTCTTGGCCGTGGCCAGACCGAAGTCGCCAATTTTAACCGATAGATCCTCATGCAAAAATATGTTGTTGGACTTGAGGTCCCTGTAGGGATTGGAAAATGTATGGAATTAGTGAGACGTTAACATATAGACAGGGAATCAAACCAAAAACTTTATATAAGTTGTTATATTTTATAAAGCTGCATGATTCTATTCTGGTCGCAGTTGTTACGAAATAAACAACAATATCAGTTACAGTTTGATTCCCCTTATACAACAACTACACCCACCTGTGTATTATGTTCTTAGCGTGCAAATAATCCATGCCCTGGGCCACTTGGCGTCCAATATCAATTAACGTATTAAGCTTAAATTTGGTTTCGCTCACGTGTACATGCTTATATAGGCTGCTGCCCTCGCACCATTGCGTAACAATGGCCAGTGAGGGCTTGGAGACACAGCCCATAAATAGCAAGATGTTGCAGTGCCGGGTCTTTTTAAGCATGGCAACTTCGTTCTTGAATGCTTGTAGCTGCGCCAAGCTGGGTGTCTTTACGTTCAAGGTCTTGACGGCAACAGGACCGTGCCAATGTGCACGATACACTGTTCCAAAGGAACCAGAGCCTATGCGTGGCCCAATTAATATCTCCTCCGCTTGTATATTCTATTAAGTCCAAAATGACATTAATTTTTCAATTCTAACAAGTCCCGAAAACTTACCCAATTCTCCTCGGAATTTTTGGAATCACGCGATAACAAATTTTTGTTGCTCTCATCGGCAGAGCGTGCACGCGGACGATTGTGCTTTAATGTGCTGGTAGGCGAGGCCTGTGTGGAATTCGAGTGATCCGTGCAATTAGGATGCTGCAAAAAAGTTTAAATATATTTGTTACTTGTTTTTTTATAAATAAAACTTGCCACACATACGGGCATGGGCGGCTTAGCCTGCATTATGAGGCTGCGCTGCATCTCGCTAGTCACATTGCGTATGTTGTTGATGCACACATTTGGCGCCGAATTGGAACGATCATCTTGACTTATGCGCGGCGGTCGGCCCTGTCGATTGCCAGAGGCATGACCGCCGCTGCCGCTGGGCCTGCGACTACCCACATTAAAACGTACGGCTGCACCGCGTCCAGGTATGCCCATGTTATTTTCGGGATTTTCAGCCAACAAGAGCTGATAGTAGCTGTCCATGGGAAACGGCTGGCACAGCATAGGTACACGATTGGCGCAGCGCTGATGGAAACGAAAATTGCACTGACTGCAATAGAAGCCTGTAAAAAGCAGACGCCGGCAGCCCTCACAAAAGACCAGCGAAAAGAAGGTCTTGCGTATAATTTGATGTTTAATGTGCGTGCGTATGGGAAACTTATCGAGCAGCCGCACATAGATTTCCTCTACATGTAGTGTGCCTATGTCCGTGTTCCAAGGTATGATATGTCGACCGGTATTCGAGGTGCTGACCTCGCACATGTCGGGAGTTAGCTGCCGCAGTTTCAAAGCCTTCATCAAGGCATCGCACAGACGCACACCGGGTACAACTTCCACCGAGGTGCGCTGTTGGTTGGGCAAGTGAGCGCGCAACAAGATTTTGGGCTGACGCGTTAAAGTGCCGCTTTGGCTGGACGTACCAATGGAAGATACAAGGCTATCGGTTAGATCGCTGCCATGTATATAACGTGCGCCATGCGCCAACTGACGCTGTAACTGCAAAATCTGTGTTTGATTTTGATAGTGTGGCTGTTGGTCACAAGTTTCAGCCGCGCTGACAGCTGTCTTGGGTGGCTCACTTTGGCTGCTGGTCTGCGCATTTAGCTGCTCCATAAGCTCATGCTCCTTGGCCTCCAGCTCGTGCAATTTGGAGGTGAGCTCTTGGTATTCTGCGTGCGCATAATAAATAATTTTTTTTTTGAGCACTATTTTGAATATAGAATATTGCGCATAAATTTTTACCTGTTAAGTACATTGCTGGCGGCTCCTGGAGATTAGCAAATTTGGCATTTAATGCATCGATATTCTCGCGTGTAACACGCTTGACCAGCTGCACATTGTGCAGCTCCTCCGTAAGCGGATCATACAGCTCGCTGTCGTCCGTGGAAGATTCGCTCGACATTTTGGCCTTAAACTTTAAACACTTGCTGCTGCTTGACCATGACCGTGAACTATGCTTGTTGTTGTTGCTGTGAGAGTTTTTTTTTTCTTTCGTGCTTCGTTTTTTTAGAATTTCGCTCGCTGGCTGTGCTTTGAGTACTTGACACCCACGACCGCGACTTCTAGCAAAAATTGACTACATGCTGCAACAAATTGGTGCGGCAACAGTTGCAAATTGGTCAACAATATTTGTTAATAAATTTATAATGTTTATTCGGTTTTTGTTATGCCTTTCGGCCCGTTTATAATTACAATAGATTGAAAACCTGCTGCTGCTTCTGCTGCTGCGTTGTTTTACATGCACCCACACATACGCGCACGCACGACGCACGCAGTATGTGCATTAAGGTATGTATATTATTTAATATGAAGGCAGCACTGCGTCGGTGTTGCCAGCTGGCGCAGCAGAGTGTTGCCACTATGCAAAAAATTTGCAGCAGTTGCAAAAATGTACACTAAGCGGTTGACATTTGAAAATAACAGAGAGTGCCAAAAAAAACTATAAAGGAGGAAATTTCAAAATGAGTGGCAAATTTAATTCAATTTATTTTAATTTTTGTTATATAGCAAGGCTTGCAAATTTATAGCAGTCTTAAGTTTAAGCATTATTTCAGAAATGCAAATATGTTAGGCCATACATGCATTTTTAATACTGTGTTAATATAAACAAATATACATAGTACTATTATTAAAACATACAATGATAGTCCCGCTCTGCAACCTATCTAAAATTCTAACATTTTTTTATAGCTGTGCGCACTTAGGCCCAAAAAATGCATTGTCAACAAACAATAAATTAAACTCAAGGCTCGCCCTTGAAAATGGCCTTGCTGCCGGTTGCAAACGATGCCATCTAGCATTTGTTGTCGATCTGGCAACTCCCAAACCGCTCTCATATCGATACTTTTTGCAACATCGCGCAGCCAAATATATACACAGACATACACACACACGAGCGAACGCTTCCACGCGCAACTCTCCAGCATTTTTTTTTTCGGCCCGTAAACGTTTGCAAATTAATTTGTGTATTTGGAAGCCGCACGCTGTTCGGTGCGCACAAACAAGTTAAGATTTTATTTTAATGTTATAGCAAAAGTTTTTCTAAAATTAATAAAAAAGTAGCGCCATGGATGAAGGTAAGGTGTGCAGTAGTTGTGGCTCTAGCACGCACGCGGGCAGAGAGCAAAACTGAGTACAACAGTGTCTCTAATAGATGTCGCGTTTTTTGCGCTCGTTTTTGTTATATTTTTATTTGGTGCACAGATTATACAGCGTCTTCTTCGGCTGGCGGCAAAAAGCTGGGCAAACAGCACAACACGTTGCCATTCTGGGGCAATGAGACGTCGATGAATTTGAATCCTTTGATACTGGCCAATATACAAAGTTCCAGCTACTTTAAAGGTGCCTCCGCCTGGCTACAAAAAAAGCTAGACAAACATAACTAATTCATATTTATTGCAGTGCACTTGTTTAAACTGAAAACGTATCATGAAGTCGTGGATGAGATCTATTATCAGGTCAAACACATGGAACCTTGGGAACGTGGTTCACGTAAAACCTCCGGCCAGACTGGCATGTGTGGCGGTGTGAGTTATTTATGAAATGTAGCGCTTATCGTTTTCAAATTCCAACACTGGGCTTGAGCGACGCTTGTGCTCCAAACTCCCAACTACTAAGTCATTCACTAACAATGCCATCAATTTCAGGTACGTGGTGTTGGCGCTGGCGGCATTGTGTCCACAGCATATTGTTTGCTCTATAAATTATACACGCTGCGACTGACGCGCAAGCAAGTTAATGGACTGCTCAATCATACAGACTCACCCTACATCCGGGCACTAGGTAGGTGTTGGTAAGTTGCATGAGTTCAGCCGTTCAACTCGTTGCTTGCTCCTGCCTCCTCGCTTGATAGTACGCATTTTGTCGCACATATTTTATTTGTAAACGTTTACCTTGTATTCAGGTTTTATGTACTTACGCTATACGCAGCCGCCAGCGGATTTGTATGACTGGTATGAAGATTACCTACAGGATGAGGAGGAAATTGATGTCAAGGCGGGCGGCGGCCAGGTGAGTTAACTGTATGAGCACCAATCGCACTTTAATTAAAAGCCCAAACTATAAACAGTTTAACTAATCGTTGACTTTTCTTTGCATATTAAAGGTGGTCACCATTGGACAGATGGTTTTTCAATTTATGACCAAGCTAGACTGGTTTAGCACATTATTTCCACGCATACCGGTGCCCATACAAAAGCAAACAGAGAAGAGAATCGAGCAGTATTGCCGTGAACAAGGCATAACGCAGAGTCAATTAAGCTCTGGACGTGCAGCTGCTAGTGGCGGCAATGCAGCAGCTGCGGTAGGCAGCAGTGGTGGCGCTGCTGCAGCTAGCAATGCTGCCACAGATTATGAGTATGCGCAGGCGGCTCAGGAACGCGGACGCGGC
Organism: Chymomyza amoena; assembly: GCA_037043745.1. Lineage (NCBI taxonomy): Eukaryota > Metazoa > Arthropoda > Insecta > Diptera > Drosophilidae > Chymomyza > Chymomyza amoena. The sequence continues at coordinate 80,505 of JBAMAX010001493.1, read as the reverse complement.
GGCGGTGGTAGTGCGCGATCAGCGTATCCACCACCCGTAAACAACTATCGCAACGATCATGATGATCGAGATTATTATGGCTCATCTACATCAAGCTCAAACTATGCACGTGCACGCTATGAAGACTACCCACCGGCAGCACCAGTAGCGCTGTCCTCCGACCGAGAAAAGGAGTCGGCCAGCCGACGCAGCGAACGACATCGTAGCAAGCACAAGAAAAAAAGTAAACATAGGCACTATTCACGTAGTCGTAGTCGCAGCGGCAGTCGCAGTCGGCATCGTAGCGAGCGCCATGAGCGCAGACGCGAAGATGCTGGAGCACCTTATGAGCGCAGCAGCCGGCACAGATATGAGGAGCACCAGCAGCAGCACTATGAAGCAGCGGAACGACGTTATCGGTAGAAGCAATTATAGCAATAATAATTGTTTTTTCCATAGAAGTTTTGTTTTTTTTTGTACTATCACAATTTTATTTCTTAATGGAACTCTTAGAACGTTTGCCGCCTAGTTTCAGGTTGGCTTGAATTGTACTCAGGTTTAACATACAAGCATACTACCATTTCTACTACTACGCAACATAGAAGACACACGTCTGCTAAAATATTTTGTATTTTAAGAGTCTTACGCGAATTGATTTATGTTTAAAGCGTAAGCAAATAATAAAAAAAATGAATATTTGTTTTAAGCGTTGCGTTTTGTTTTGTATGAGCAGCTGATATCGATGGGAAGCAATGCTTGCCTATCGATTTCGATATCGTTTTCAGTTGTCATCGAGCGCTTTGTATTTGCCGGCTAGTACGTGACCTACATAAATATAAATAATAAATATGTGCTGCGTCCGCTTAATTTTAAAGTCGGCAAAAAAACAAGAATGTGGCGGCATAAGCCTTGCTCAGCTAAAATGTAAACTTGCTGGTCGGGTAAGTAATTGCATCCAAATTATAATCATCTGTGTTGTGCCGCAGATCGCTGCCGAGAAAATTGCAATGCAACAACACTACAAGTTTGCTGCAACAAGTAGCGTTTTTGAGGGAATTTTAAGTGGGTTTGGTGTTAAAAGTTTGGCACAAATTCATGTTAGGATTGATTTGTTTATGTAAACCGGAGTATTCTTTTGATGTCACTTATGGCCCAGCGTATATATGTAAGTTTTGACTTCCTAATTTGGATATGTAAATTTAATTTGACATTGTGCCGAAGGTATAAATGTATGCAATCGAATAAGGAGCTCATCTGAGCAGACGAGTTGATATAGTCCTGCCTGTCTGTGCTCATGAAAAAAGGATCTCTAACCCAATTTTTTTAAATCAGTACAAACAGCTGAGTAGATGTAGCCATGTTTGTTTGTCTGTATGAACAAAATGACTTTAGAGACTTTGTCAGTATGAACGAAATGACTTTGGAGATCAAAAGATCTAGAGAAAACAAATGTGACCTAAAGCTGCGCATTATTAGAGGCCAGATGAAGTTTGGCAACACTTTTAAAGTCATCCGGCTGTTGAGGCTTATATTGCAATAGTTTATTCGTATACCGCCTAAAATAATTAAAATCGAATAGATAGATATAGCTAAAATTTATAAAGACCCTCTCCCCAATAAATTGCAATATTATTCGACTTTATTTCTTTAAATATAGCCACCGAAATTAATAAAATCATTGAGACAAAATAATAGAAAATTTTTTTTTCAGGATACCACCTCTTAGTTTCCTGTGACGGCTTATACCACACCGGCTCACAAATAAAAAGCGATGTAAACTTTACATGAACATGGATTCGAGCCGCTAAATTCGAATTCCAGGTAAAAACAAAAACATATTTTCATTATAAAATTTAATATAGAATATAATATAATAGCATTAAAATACAAGGCAGCACGAACTGTGTAACCTGGTTTCAGGTTTATGGTCTGTTAGGTGACTGGAGGGGGTACGGTGAATGGGAGAATTCCCCCGGGCCCGGAGTTTGCTCAGCGGCCCGATGTAATAACTGTCGTACTGTTGTGATTCAAGCTAAAGATGTAATATAGGCGCCGGTTTATTTTCTTCATGATTTTCTCTCTAAGGCCCTGACTGGCATTATTCTTATATGATGTGTTAGTAGTAGAGATTGATGTCCTTGAAGCAGAAATCGATTGTAATATTTGTCTTTTAGAATATATAGCTTATTTATTATATTTTAGTAATTGATCATAAGAAGAGCGTTTTAGTTTAAAATATTATTATCTCCTTTTAGTTCTTGTTTACGAACTAGTTTTTTGAACCAGCCTCACTCAAAGCTTCTGTATCATTTCTTTTTTAACAACTTTGGGATGGTATTGGTATAAGTGTGTCCACTAGGACTATTTTGAAAGAGTAATTGTTCTCAATACAAAAAATAATGATCAGAGTTTGTATAGGAGACAATCACTAAATCTTTCAGTTCTTTTTTACGAACTTGTTCATGGATTTCGATATGCTGGCACATTTTTTTTGAATCAGCCTCCACCAAATCTTCTTTAACATTTCTTTTTCATCAACTTTGGGTTGGTATTGCTACAAAGTGTTTCCACTAGGACTACATTGAAAGACCTCAAAAGATTTACAGTTTTCCATACAAAAAATTATGGTCAGAGTTTGCATAGGAGACGCTCCATAATCAGTTCCTTTTGACCAAATTTCAACTAAAGAAGAACTTGGAGAAAAATTTTGAAAATTTTTAATAACATAAGCATATATACTCAACTAGTGAGCCCGGCAGTCATTGTCCTGTCCAAACTTTTTAAATACTGTTAAAGTGAATAAACATCGTAAGATTCTCTAATTAGCTTATCTGTAAAAATATAAGATTTTTAGATTAGTTGCAGCTCGATTCAAATTTGCACCATTATTAGTCGAGTGTCGTGCTTCACGGTTGTGTCTTAGCCGAATTCTTTCACGTTCATTGCGATCTTACGATTAGATTGATAATTAATTTGATACGTTGCATTTCTTCCTATTGATCGATTGGAAACGGCATTCCCAGTTCTCAATGATTGAAACAATATTGGACCTCAAACATTGATTAACAACAATACCAGGTTTTGTATATATGGCAATATACACACAAAAACCGATATTCACAAAAATGCGTATATCTCACGAACTAATACACACAAACACATCGCAATAGGCCTAAAACCTCCGTATTGACAACCTCTAATACACCCAAAAATTTGAAATTCATCTACACGTTCATGAGAACATCCATAACACATAAAACATAAGTTTCTTTTATATATATAGAGAAGCTGTTTCTATTTAAAAGATCCTTTTAAAATCAATCGCTATGAGTGCTCTTTGAACGAAATTTCAGATCTATGACAGGCCTTTTCAACTGTGACATTATTTGCTTCCACCTGATTCCAACATAGAAACTGTTTTTGAGGTAGATTTGGCGTCATTGTAAAAACTTTTAACTTGTGACTACTTTTGATTTAGTGTGAACTTAGCATAATTATCCCTAGTGGCTCATAGAGTCTCTACGAAACGTAACCATCGGCTACGATCCTTCCCGGTGACCTTGACCTCCTTAAAAGAGTTTCCTGTAGACCTAAGTTGCTTCTCCAATGTCCGCTTCCAAATGCAACTAGGGCGTCCTTTCTTTCTGCTACCTTGCAAGCTCCATTCGAGAAATTGTTTACATAGTTCTGTGAGAAGGGTATGACCAATTCATCTCCATCTCCACTTTCTCTGCTTTATTGCTGTCTGTAACTGCTGATTGGAAACATCTTTTGAGATAACTCTGACGTCATATGATTTCACCAGATTGCAACTTGCAATGGGGAAACTTTTTGAGCTAAATGTAACGTCATTGTAAAATCTTACTACAAAAGCAACAGCTGATTGTAGTCTAAGCTTTAACACTTTTTGGGTTGACTGTGACGTAAATGTGAACACATTTCAATTGTAACAACTTTAGACAGTATGATCAAGTCGAAAATGAGCGTAAACTAAATAAACTGTGGAAACACTCTTACAATGTGACGTCATTGTGAATACTTTGTGCAAGTTAATGATGCAGTATGACTTAGCTTCAACAAAATGTTTCCATCGGCTACGATCCTTCGCGATGAACTTGAGCTCCATAAAAGATTTCCTTGTATACCTAAGTTACTCCTCGAGTGTCAGCTTCCAAGTGTACCTAGGGCGTCCATTCTTTCTGCTATCTTGCGAGCTCAATTCGAGCGATTGTTTAGATAGTTCTGTGAGATGACTTAGTATGAACGAGAACTGATTTCAGAGAGCAGCTGCTTAAAGGAAACTCTGTTAGTTCTTAGTTAGTGTGAGCTAGTGTAAACCTAGCATAAGTCCAAACAAATGTGAGCATAGTAAACAAAGAACAGCTGATGCCAGGAAGCGCCGCTTTGGATTAACTCTGACGTCATTAGAAACTTAAACATGCTTTGCTATAAATCCGAAATTCTCTAGGGATTTCGGACACAGTCCCGACGTATCCGACGTATAAGTGGCTAATATTTGTTTATATGGCAAAAATGTGAGCCCAAAGTACATTGCCGGCATATTTTCGTATAAATACGTGCTTATGTATGCATGTGTGTGTGTGTGTGTGTTTATGTCCGTGTATGTGTATGATTTTATTTGTGTATGTGTAAGCTTTGCGCTAAATTATAAACAACAGAACGTAAAGCGTCGATTATCACAGACTGCAGCTTAAACTTATGGATTGCCCCCGCAGCGCTCTCCGCCGCTCTCCAACGCCGATCCCCGAGCTTGGAGCTGCATACATATGCCTATACATACATATATACATATGTTTGTATGTATTTGTCAGAATTTGAGTCAGTTTCAGTTTCAGTCTGAAAAAATAACAGTTGCTTGCGCACATTGAAACGCGAAACAAGCGTCAAGCGTCAAAGCGTCGTCACCGTCGCCGTCAACGTCGTCGCCGCCTGTTGTTGTTGTTGTCGTCAGCATCGTCGTCGCCGCCGTCGCCGTCGTCGTCTCAGTTGTGTCGCCTCCAATTCGACCGTTACAAAAATGTAACTCTGCCACGCTGTGCAAATTTTTTTTTGAAAAAAATACCAAAAAAAAAAAAAATCAAAATGGCATAATATGAAACGTTATAATATTTTGCATATGTATGTTTGTTGCACCTAACACACACACTCACACATACACAGTAACCAACAGCTGTTTGCTATGTATTAAAAATTTTTGTAATTGATCAATGTCAGTGCCTGCGAATTTTCATGAATGGAAGTGCATTCGCTTTTATGCTAGGTTTACATCGGGTCCGAAAGCGGCACAAATTGGAGTTCACAGGACAAAATATCAAAGGAATTAATGTCTTCCATATAAACAAAAGTAATCCTTGAATGTCATAGGAATTAATATGTGCTCCATGTAAACACAAGTAATCCTTTGGTGGCATAATACCAGGCACCGTTTTTGATAAGCTTTGCGTTGGCATAGTGTAAACTGTCTATTAAATTATTTCCTTTTCTTCAGAGTGTGGCGGCCAGAAAATTTCTTGTTTTGTCCTAATATTATGTAAACATTGGTTAGGCTGCTTCTAAGCTGATAGAGCCAAAGTTTTTTGTAATATTCCTAGCATCCATAAAGTATATACAGTCGAGCCTATCTATAGCGAACTCGCACGGGAACAGAAAAATGATTTATATTATGTTGCATGGTAAATTTCCTTCCTAAACACATTTTTATTTATTCCTTGACATACATTACCACAAATATAATAATAATAATGTCACTCCTGGTCGGTGCATAGGGGGGCACTTAAAGGGAGGCTCGTTCAAATTTGGCTGAAAAAATGGCGAATTTTAGGAATTATTGGTGGCATGATGAAAGATATAAAAACTGCCTGTTTTGATTGTTAAATACAAATTTAACAGCTCTTCTATGCCTCTGCACGCAAAAAATCGTCATTTAAGGTGACAAATTTTTGTTCCTTCGATCAAGAAAAATATTTCACACCATAATTCGATTGTTTTTTAAAGAAATCGTAAAATAATTTGGGAAAAAATGATTTTATAGATTATGCACCGTACTTACTTATGATATGACGCTACAGGGTAACCGAAAGTCGTCATGACTTTAATTTACGCCATTAAACAGTCTTTACTATAAGTGGAGAACTAATCAGAGCGACGTTTAGAAAGGGGCTTTGCTACCTGCTTGCTAAAGGGAAGTTCTTTCTTATTTGGCCGAAAAGTAGGCAAAGTTTGGGAATTTTTTGTGGCTATGATGATAAGACATACAAACTTTCTGCTTTGATTGTTAAATGCGATTTTTATTGTACTAGAATTGGCACATTATGTATGTCGATGAAATTCAAAATGGCGGCTCTAGTCTATGCCTCTGCACGCAAAACATCGTTCCCGTATTTACAGTTCTGCCAACCTCTTGAGTGAAGTGAAATTAAAAATGTTTTTTCTTTGTTGAAATTAATGAAAGTCGCTACTGTTTATACTAAATCAGAATAAGTTTTGACGACAAAATAATTGAAATGTGGACGTTCGAAAAAAATACCTTTTGACCTTGCAATAATTAAAATATTTTTCATATACTCGTATATTGTTAGTATAAGCCATACAAAAACTTATTGCCTTTTAAACATGCTTTAAATGAAGGAAATCGGAAGAAAAGATCAACCCCTGTGCTTGAATTTCGGATGAAAAATATGGCTCCGGAAAAAACGCGTTTAAAGTTTTTAGAAAGTCCCTCAGCGCGCTCGACTTAGTTAAATATCGGTCACATCGAAAAATCCTTTCGTGCACATAATCAAAGAATATCTAGAAGATCGAAGAAAATCGATTTTCCCGAACAAATTTGAAAGAACTTCCCCTTAAAAAGAAAACGTTCCAAACTTACTACTAAGTCATATTTAACATTGATTTTGGCATTGCATTTTCAAGAATTATTATAAAATTTAAATGGAAAGATCTCGAAAAAAAGGGCGTATGTAAGGTCGGGCCATGACGACTTTGGGCTTCCCTGTACCACTAGCTTACAATAAAATCCGGTATATTTCTTAAAAAAACCAAAAGAAATATGATTGCCAAATTTGGTTCCTTTAAAAAAAAAACATAAAAGAAGAATTTTTAAGCAACAACTTTTTTTGACCGATCGTTCCTATGGGTGCTATGTGATATAGTCCACCGATGTTAACAAAATTTGATGGGAACTTTAAAAAACTTCCGATTGCCAAATTTGGTTAAAATATCTCTATAATCAAACTAAATATACCGATATTTTGAAAAAAATCGATTTTTTAGCCGATTTTTTCTATAAGAACTGTATAGTCAACTGATTTCGATAAAATTTGATACAAAGCTTAGGAATTCTAAAAAAAACTTCCGTGTGCCATGTGCAGTTGCGATATCTTTAAAATCAAACGAATTTATCATCTAAAACTTTTTGGTTTTTTCGAGCTTCTCTGAAACACCCTCGGAAGCTATATATTGTAACCACGATATCAAAAAAATAAAATAAACTTGTCTCCTATGGCATAATATGGGATCTAATGTGAAAGTTTGGTTACTCTATGTTAGCTCTTATCATCTCTGAGATCTAATATTTTAATTATCATTGTTTTGATTTTGTCATTGGTTCCAAAAGCGATCCATAAATCTACCAATCAATAAAAAAGCATAAGGGCATTAGTATTCCAAAACCATCAGATTATTCAAAAAATAAACATCAGAGATACTAAAAAAGTTAATACAAAATGCAATTATAATATATATAATATGTATAAAAAATAATTAAAGTATCTTATAAACTCTGACAAAAAAATGGCATTGTCCTAATTTTGCCATAGGGTCAAAAAACGCTCCAGTAGTAGTCCTAATAATCATATTATAATTGCAATATTCAAAAGGAAAGATTCTTAGAAACTGTGACGAAAAATCTTCTTTTCTACAAACTTAGAGATAATTAATAACAAATTTTAATTATCTTAAAAACTCCGACAAAAAAACTTTAATGTCTTAGGTAGTTTGAAGCACTTTCCCAATTGATTTACTGATAAATAAATTTTTAAAAAACCTTTGAATTTTCACATAATTATGTACATATGAAAAAGTTTTCGTATTCGTGTGCTTAATATAATCGAAATTGAAACAGTAGCTGATAATCTTATCAAAACGGCTGGAAAATCATCTAGCCTTAAATTAAGCTGGAAAAGTAAATTGTGCATCAAATTTATAATTATTATAATTTAAATTAAACATAAAAAAAACAGAAAACCAGACTTGCTTCATACATTTTGGGCAAGAATTTTAAGAACTATCTAAAAAGCAAATTAAACTTACAAATAGAAAAATAATTTTCCTGTTGCCGTATACTTTCCTACTTTTGCCCACACCTGGCAGAAATTGGATTAATAATCTGATAATTGACATGTTGTGCTGCTAAGTGATCGCTTTCTAATTGAAAAACTTTACCTTTTAAGTGGGAAAAATAATTTCCCGGAAATTTAATAATAAAATAAATATTTTCACAAAGTTGGCAAACGCTAGTCTCGTTTAACAGCAGAAATTGGAGCCCTAATTGTGCTGACTGAATGCATCGACCTCAAATTGTTCGGAAAAATATTGTTGATATAATGATAATAAATCTAACAGCTGTTGGGTTTTGCGAAAATTATTTCTGTCGTTGTTTATTAGCAATTCTTTACGAGAATTTAACAAATAAGCGTTAGATGTTTGTATACAGATAGTTGGGTTTATATTTAATAAGAAAAAAATGAGATGCAGTTGAGACGGTGTTGTAAAGTGGAATGTCTCCTAGCTGGAAAATGCATTGTACAAGCTTTGTTTTACGGAAACCACTAAAACATGTTAAGGATACAAAAATTCTTCTTTGTAACAATATTTTACTTTAGCCAGCAGTAATACGTGACCCGGTAGTATTATATTTGCGCAATTACTTAAATTTTGGTATTATCAAAAAAATCCTCTAAGTTTTTTGACACCTCTACACACTTATCGCACATATTTAAATTTCTTAATGACTTTTTATAATTTAAAGTGCTCGCTTACATAAAGCTTTATTCAACAGTTTTTCATCTCCACATCCAAATTCTTTTTCTACAAATTGAAGTACATTTTCTTTATACACAATCATCTCATTGTCACAGTTTAGCGCGGTGTAAACATAGCATCATGCTTGGTTAGTGCGCACAATGTGCTGCGCGTGCGCGCGTTGCGTTCATCGCGCGCTTGTTTTGACCATTTAGAGAGGGCGCGCGCATTGTGTGCAACAAATACAAATGTTGCCTTAATGTTCATTCAAAGTGTTGACTGTGCAATAATACACACATACGGTATAGCCATATATATTATTTATTATTTTTGTTTTTTTGAGGTAACTGCCACTTTTTCATGACACACACCCCGCTACGTTTGCTCCTGCCCCTCACTACTGCTGCTGCTGCAAAGCTTTTAAAGTTTGCAGTTTTTTTTGTTTAATATTTTTTGTGTATATTTTTTTAACCAGTTGCTGGTTGGTTGCGTTTCTGACTGTTTGACTGTTTGTTTGACTCTCACAATTTTGGTCATTGAGCAAAAGACGCTCACAAGCGAACAGGTACAGTAGAAGCCTTCATAAAAGAGCGACAGACGGGGGCAGTTTGATTTGAGGGACTTTTTTCGCACGATAATATTTATCAAGCTAAGTTGTTTTGGTGTTGGTTTTAAATGGGTGCAGTACTGTATTTAAAAAGTTACTGAACCCCCACTCACCCCTCTGTAAAGTGTCAGATCTTGTGGAACCCATCCCTGTGGTTATTCTCCATGACTTACCTAATTTTCATGCAGGACTAAAATAGGAAATTCCATACCATACCATCCATCCTGAAATAGGCACAGCTTCATAAGTTCCAAATTATCAAAAAAATTTCACTCAAGCGACCATTTTTTGTAAAAAATAATACCACTAGGCTCTTTACTCCACTTAGGAGTCCAATAATTCCCTATTGCTGCACTTTTAGTTTAAACAATTAAATAAAAACCTGAAAAATGTAGGGAAATTTTCAAAAAAGACAGTTTTGACTCTTAAAATCGTCTCACAAAATCACAGTCTAATTTCTTTTCTAACATTTAAGATAATGCAAACTATTTTGATCGAAGGTGGCAACTCTGTTCGTGCTCAAAAAAAAAATACTACTCTTTTTTATACCCTGTGCCTTATGGTAAAAATAATATATTAAGTTTGTTCCAGCCGAAAATATATGTAGCATACAGAAGAAGATTTCGGAGAACCTCCAAATTTACCAAAAGTATTATCAGGGTGACTAGAAAAGTCCATATTCCCACGCCCTGTTTGTCTGTCTCTCAGTCCATATGATCGCCTAGATCTCAGAGCTGGTAGCAGCTAGAACAACCTCACTTTAGGATAAGATGCCTTACTCCCTCTACGGGTGACAAGTTTATTTTATTTTTTTGATACCGAATGCTATATTATATGACTCCCATAGGGGTATTTCAGATAATGGATAATTTGCTGTTTATTTGGAAGATATCGTCAACCTAAATTTCGGCATTAGTCCTTAAGTTTTCCCAAGCACTGCATAAAATTTGATCCAAATCGGTTGATTGTATCATATAGCTCCCATTGGACGGATTCGCAAAAATTCCATTTTTGTACAAAATTCGGTGTGATTTGTTTGCTTATGAAGATATCGTTAACAAATTTGGCACTCGGAAGTTTTTTATAAGTCTCAAGCACTGAAACAAATTTTATCAAAATCTGTTGGCTATATCATATAGTATAACTTCCATAGGAACGATCGGTCAATAAAACATTTTTGGTTAAAATTTCGTCTGTTTTGGGTTGTTTATGAAGAAATCTAATTTAGTATTAAAATATCTTTTGGTGTTTTTAAGCAATATACCGGATTTTATTGCAAGCTAGTGGTAGAGGATATCCCAAAGTCGTCCGAGCCCGACTTTAACTTACGCCATCTTTTTTTTTTTATAAAGATATCCTAACCAAGTTAAATTTTTTTATCATATGTCTTTTGGAGTTCTTAATATTTAATTTTCAATATGGCGGGTGTTGGAGAATCTGTTTAGTATTGGGATCCACAAAAAAATCGCACGATAAACATTTTGCACAACTTTTTGAAGTTTTTTCCCTGTCCTTCCTAACCTAAAGATCATGCTACAAAGAATTTTACAAGCTGCTGCAAAAAAGTGCGCAAGCTGGTTCAATTTTGTATGGCAGCTATATGAACTAGTGAATCAGTTTTAAACAAACTGCACATAAATGTTTAGACTAAAACAAAATGGAACTACCATAAATTTGGTCAAGATATTACAAAAAGTAAAAATTTTCTAATACTCGGAAGCTCTGCTCCCTACTCGCTAGGCTCAACAACCCCAGCCCCTCCCTAAGATCGCTTCGCGATACGAACTATATACTATATATCCTTATATATAAATGCCAACGACGAAAAACTTTGTTATATAATATAATACAACCACACATTTGTGTAAAGTTGGAAATTGGAAAATTGGAACACTATTTTATATAGCTACCATATAAAAATTAAAACCAGTGCTTTTTTCCAGAGAGGCTTCACCTTCTAATTGTAGGATCATGCCTGAAGATAGCAAAATTCATACAAACAGGATCAAACACTTTAGCAGATCTGTTTATTAATCGTTCAGTCTCTTTGAAGAAACCTTGTAGAATGCATTTTCCAGCTGGATGAGATTCCACTTCTCGACACCGTCTAGACTGTTTCTCATTTCTTTCTTGTTAAATATAAACCCAACTATCTGTATACAAACATCTAACGCATATTTGCTAAATTCTCGTAAAGAATTGCTAATAAACAACTACAGAAATAATTTTCGCGAAACCCAACAGCTGTTAGATTTATTATCATTATATCAACAATATTTTTCCGAACAATTTGAGGTCGATGCATTCAGTCAGCACAATTAGGGCTCTAATTTCTGCTGTTAAACGAGACTAGACGTTGCCAGCTTTGTGAAAATATTTATTTAATTAATAAATTTCCGGGAAATTATTTTTTCTGTTTAAAATTTGAAGTTTTGCAAATGTTGCAATTAGAAATCGATCACTTAGCAGCACAACTTGTCTATTATTAGAATTAGTTGGAAATATTATTAATAGGTCTCCAATTTGTTCTGTTAAGCCATAATGGCATTGCCAGCTTAAGGCAAAACTGTAAAATATGGCGACAGGTTAATTATTTTTTTTTTAGCTGGAAGTTTAAGTTGCTTTTTAGACAGTTCACAAAATGTAAGAAGAAAGTCTGATCTTCTGTTTTATTTTTTATGTTTAATTTACATTATAATAATTATATATAATTTGATAGTTAGGGCCTAATTTACTTTTTCAGGCTAGATGATTTTCCAGCTATTTTGATAAGCTTATCAGCTACTGTTTCTATTCGATTATATTAAGCAAACGAAGGCGAATTCTTTTTCATATATATAAAATTATATGAAAATTCAAAGGTTTTTTAAAAATTTATTTATCAGTAAAATCAATTGGGAAGGTGCTTTCAGATTAATTAAGATCTTCAGGAAATGCTTTGGCTTTACCCATGCTGAGCTCTCGGTTTGGGACAATTTTTGAGATTGAATTACAATAAAATGTTATAAATGTCAGTTAAAATTTTGTGCTTAAAGTTGATTTCTTATTTGTTACATCAATTAATGATATAATTAAAACATTCTATTTTGAACAATAATAATAATATTTTAAATTTTATCTACAAAATAAAGCAATTTTTTACCTTATAAAAACGAGAAATATTTATTATATTAAATAATTTAAAAACTAATCATTTTTGACGTGATTAAAAGAAGAATTTTTTTTTTTAAGCTATTTTCTGTTTTTTTTTTTAATATTTACTACAACAATCGATTTGTTCATTTACAAATTTCAAAAATTTATAATTATATTAGAATTTTTTTTAACGAACGCTTTGGCTTGGCCTAAGCTGGGCTCTCGGTTGGAAAAATTTAAAATTAATAAATTTCTGCAAATGTAAGATCAAAATTTTGCGCTTGTTGACGATTTTTATTTTATTATATCACTTAATGCATTTAATTAAAAAATTTTATGCTGAACAATATTAATAATTTTTTAACTTTTGTCTTCAAATAAATCATTTCATTATAAGAACAAGAAAAATATATTCTTGTAAACATTTTAAGTAATTTTTGGCGTCTTTAAAAAAATAATGTGTTTTTTTAACTATAGCTTTATGAATTTTTTTTTTAAATATTTTCTATAATAATCGATTTGTTTCATATTTACACAATTTAAATAAAAAAAAAAAAAATGCTTGGTGCATATAATTAAAAAATCCTACGTTAAGCAATATTAATAATTTTTTTAATTTTTTCTTTAAAATAAATTAATTTTTTCATTATAATAATAAGAAGAATATATTCTTTTACATATTTAAAAATATATATCTTTAATCTTAGACGTCTTTGAAAAATAATTTTTTTAACTGCTGCTTTTTGATTTTTTTTTTTTTATATTTACACCATATAAAAGAGAAATAAGGAATATGTATTCTAAAATAAATCAGAAAATTTCCGATTGTTTTTTTAAGAACAATTTTTAAAAAATAATTATCTTCAAATATATTTAGTAGCTTAGTCACAATCAAATTAAAATCACATCTTCTAATTTAAGAATTTTGTTTAAATATTGTTTTTTAGTTTGCATATTTACACCATATAAAAAATAAATAAAATTTATATTAAGAAAACTTCCCGTTCTTTAAGAAAAAGTTAAAAAAAGTTAAAATATGTATATTCAACAGCTTAACCACAATTTAAATAAAAAATTTAAAAACTGGTCTTAAATTATGAATGTTTTTTTTTAATTTTTAATTGCTTCTAAAATATTCAGTAGCTTAGATACAATCAAATAAGAAAGAAAAAACACATTTTTTAAATTAAGAATTTTTTTTTCCACTAAAATTTTTTGGTTTTATTTTTTTGTAATATTTGCTACAACAAACGATTTGTATAAAAAACAAATAAAAAGACGCAAAAAAAGGTTTTAATTAGCATATTTAAGGAATATACTAAAAAAATTAAGAAAAAAATTCCCTTTTTTTAAGAATAATTAAAAAAAATTGCTTTAAAAATACTTATTCAGCAAACGAAAAATACATTTTTTAAATTAATTCACGACGCGTTAAGTTTAAAAACTGAAGTTTTGGGAAAATTACTTTTACCTAAGAACCGATCTACATTTTTTTATATTAAAAATTCGTTGGGTGCACTTTTTGGTACCTTAAGAAATGCCTATAGCCTACAAAAAAATTTCCAACTTGGCTAGTTCTTCAATCATAGGCATTTCGTGGATAATCTTAGGATCTTTGTAGAAATCCTTTTTTGTTCTAGCTTTCGAAAGTTTAGCTTTATAAAATAATTACGAAAAATTTCTTCAGTTGTAACGATTGGATATTTTTTTAAATGAAAAGAGAGTAAAATTCTTTCAGAAGTTGCGTGTTGCTTCTGCTTTCTTCTCAAAAGCTTTTGCAACTTGCGCATTTTTTATTACCACTCCTAGGAGCTTTTTTTTTGGCTCTTATTCATTAGTTTCATAAGATTTAATGCCTCATAGCCTAAACAGAAGTTCACACCTTGGCTAGGTTCTTCGATCATTTCGTGATTTTTTTCAGGATCTCATTGAAAATATTATGTTTGCTTCTCGCTTTCAAAAGTGTAGCTTTAAGAACAATATTCGAATAATTTCACTCAGTTGTAACGATTTGATATTTTTATTAATGAAAATATCGCTCCAAAACTATCTGTGTATCAGAAACAAATAGTTTACCACCGAGTTTTCCGACCTTGTATGGATAGATATAGATAATACAAGGAAAATTGGATAGCATAGGAAATTTTTGTGACCGATTTTGCCATCTAGCTGTCGCTCTTTATCTTTAGCGATAAAGAGAGCAAAATCTTTCTCTAGAAGTCGCATCTTGCTTCTCCTTTTATCACTAAAAGCTTTTGCAGCTTACGCATTTCTTTATTACGACTCCTAGGAACTTTTATTTCAATGCCTTCATCTCATTAGTTTCATAAGAGCTCGTGAACTTCTGGGTTCTTTTTTTCATCTCAAAAGCTTTTTGTAGTTTGTAGTTTTTTAAAAACCATTTCTTGGAGCTTTCTTTTCCTTAAAATCCATTAGTTTCGTCCATCAGAGTTAGTGTACTTTCTGGATTTAGGCTTGAAAAGAGTGTAAAATTCTTTCAGACGTTGCGCCTTGGTTTTTTATTCTACTCAAAAGCTTTTGCAGTTAATAGATTTTTAAAATCACTCCTAGGAGCTTCCTTTTGCTCCCAATCCATCAGTTTCATAAGAGTTGTCTACTGCTGGGCTTAAATTAAAAAACATTTTCTCTTAAATACGACATCTATTTCTAAAAAATTTACATTACCTACTTCCGCCCATTCGTTATATCGAAGTTTCACTGTTTTTGTGCATTATCCTTCAAGTGACACCCGCAGATATTGGAAGGTTGGCAAAGTTGGCGCATTGGTTTTACTGTTTCGTCAATTGCATTGACGTAATTTCTACTTAAGCTCTTAGACCATTTATGTATGTATGATATATACACATACATACATACATACATACATACATACATACATATATATATATACATATACATACATATGTACATATAGTACATACGTAAGCAATCAACCTGAGAGATTTTTTAAGCTGTTTGTCCAAAGTGGTTTCGATTTCGCAACTAGCCGGACAAGCAAGGGGACAAGGCATATTTATAAAGGCGGCTCGTTTGGGTAGGGGGTGCGACGACGAGGTAACGCCTTAAAGTCGCAACAACTTGGAAAACATGCGTGCTTTGAGTCAAAACACAAAACCACAAAAAAATTATATTTTTTTAATTGCCGCTTAGTTATTATACCGTTGCCTGTAGCCATTTTTTAATTTTTTTTTTACCGCTGACGATCATTAAGTTTAACGCCCACAGGTCGTATGAGTGATCATGACGCGCCCCGAGCTATCTCGCACTCTTCTGCACAGTCTCTCTACCCTCTCCCCGCTCTCTCTCTCTCTCTCTTCTCTGTCACCTGCTGTTCGCTGGCTTGGCTGCCGCTCGTTACCCTTGGTCGGTATTGTATGTTGCGCGTCATAACCTCAGCCCACTGACGTCACAGAGTCGACGCATCGCGTACAAAGTGCTATGACAACAATGGTCAAAAAGTGGCTTAAGTGCCTACCCGAAAAAAAAAAATAAATAAAAAATTAAATACACAATTCATGGTAAAATTAAAACGTTTGTTTATAGCAATTTTCGTGGAAGCAATAGAGAAACCCGCATGGGACAATAGTGATGAAATTTGAGATGAATCATGAAAAGCCCCTTATATATTGTGAGGGAAAGCTGGCCTGCCACACTTAGTATCTATCTAACTCCCTTTAAGCTCCTCAACTATCCCAATAGTATTGAAATTTAAGATGAATTATGAAAACCCCCCTATCTGCAGTATATATATATTGCTAGCGAAAGCAGTATAGCCCGTATAGGTATTTATTATTATTATTAAGGACATATTCATAATTTAAACAAATTATAAACGGATTTCCAATGGTCTCTGTTTCGCGCCATTGCTCGTAGCTCGATGATGGATATACCGGTGTCCTCGTTGAGCGTCCTGCGCCAGGTCATTTAAGGTCTGCCTCTGGATCGATTACCTTGTGGGCTCCTTTCCTGAACTGCATGCGGTATCTCAACAAGCGTGTGACCCAACCAACCGTATTTGCGCTTGTGAATTTCAATTTCGATTGGTTTTTGTTCGCAAAGGTCTCAAAGGCGCACATTGCTAATGGTTCGGGGCCACCATATCCGTAATACGTTTCTAAGACATCGATTGACAAATGTTTGGAGCTTCTTGACAATAATACTGGAAATGAACCATGTCTCACAACCATACAAAAGCACCGACTTTATGCATGCGTTAAAGACTCGTATTTTGGTTTTTCGTCGGATATTCGGTTCTCGCCATAATCTATTTAGTTGTCCAAAGGCAGCTCTGGCTTAACGAATTCTGCAGTCTGCATCGTCCAATGCTCCTCCGGATGATGTTATCTGGCTTCAAAGATACTTCGTCTACGTTTTCAATATGCAACTTGTCGAAACTAAGGGTGCTTGTATTAGTGGGGTTTACCCGCAAACTTTTCGTTTTTGCGCAGTTGATTTCAAGACCAATTTTTGAGACTTCTGTGGCGAGTGTATCTAACTGGCTTTGAAGGTCCGAATGACGGGAAGAAAGTAGAACATCATCCGCATATTCTAGATCTCCTAGTTTACGGTTGAATTTCCAGTTGATTCCAAAAGTATTTAATTTAGCTACTTTAAATGCCAAATCAAGAATGGTGTTAAAGAGCAAGGGCGACAGTGTCCTTATTTCATACCGCTTTTGCATTCAAAAGTATCGCTTGATCGGCTTGAGGACCCAGTATACGACGCTTTTATGATATTGATAATTTTGTCTGGAATCCCTCTAGCTCGAAGTGCCACCCAAATTGCTTCCCTATCAAAGGTGTCAAACGTTGTTAAGTGGCTCGGAAATGCGGCTTAGTAAGATCTGGTTAAGGATTTGTTAAGGTTGGCAGGAGAGAGATACCCCTCCAGTTAGAGCATATTTGTCGGTTTCCCTTCGTCGGAATCTTGATAATTACCGATTCCTTCCAAGATTTAGGTGTATTTTCAGAGTTCCAAACAGCTTCCAAGATCGGAGTTAGCTTTTGTGCCATCATATGAGCATTCGCTTGGAAACATTCAACGGCGATTTTATCTGCTTCCGGAGCTTTGCCTTTTTTCAAGAAGCTAATTGCAATCGCAATTTCCTCTGGTGTGGGAGGGCTACTTTTTATTTGCCTGTTTACATTATGTCTCCTTCGGATTGGGAGATTCTCATTAAAGCTATTGTAGGAAATTAGTTTTGCTTCGAAGTATCTCTTCCAAACTTCCAATTGTTTATTCTGAGCAGTAACCATGTTGCCACTTTCGTCTTCTATAGGGCAAGTCGTTGCAATGTGCATCCTGCCTCCAATAGTTTTTACCAGACTATCGAGATTTCTCATATTCCCATGCATATTTGATGCATAAAAACTATATCTTATGAAACTTTTTTTTAAATTGATTTTTTTGTTGTGATTTTTACAAAAAAGATTGGACTGTTGCAAACTGTTCATAATTCATTTCATAAGGCTTTCGCTAATGATCTCCATTTAACCACAAATAGATCGGACAAGTGTCAAATTATGAGTCTTAACTATGCTGATAGCTCTTAATTTCTGTAGTAGAAATGGGAGACGCTCAGAGGACTGTTAAGTTGCTTCCAACGATACCTAATTTATCAAATTATTATATGCGGCTTAGAAGTTACGAAGGGAGCAGACGTTCACACATAGAGATTAAATGCAGATTTCTGTATATAGGGTGCTAATTTTCTAAAATTTAATTTAAAATAACAGTTTATAAATTATGTATTCTCGTAAAATCATATTTGTGCATATAGGGTGATTATTTTGTATGATTTTTCTTAAAAAGAAAGTTCCTAATTTGTCTTTTCTAGAATTTTTCCTAAAATCATATTTGTATCAGGGTGCTAATTTTCTATGATTATTCTCAAAATTAAAGCTTCCTACATTTCTTTCCTGGCATCAGTCAAGCTCTCCACGCTCTCACCCGCAAAAGACAATTCCCCTGTAAACTTTTCAATTTTGATCCGACAAAACAGCATTTTGTGCCATAGTGCAGCAAACAATGTGCGCTGCCCGTCTGTCTCTTTATGTGTGTATATATGCAAGTGTCGGGTGTATCTGCATCTGTGTGTGTGTGTGCGTGTGTGTATCTGTGTCCGCTTAAATGCAATTACGCGCTCAAGTTAAGAAACTAGCAAAGCAATTGGAGCGCAACAACAAAAATGAAATAAAAATAAAAATAAAAAAATAAATGAACTGTCAGTCAGATCATTTCAATGCATCTGTTCGCGGGATCATTGCACATTATATCAAAGTTTCAAGATCATTGCACAGAGAGCTCACAAAGCGACATTGCAACATGGGGTGCGAGGAGGTGGGGCATACTGCCTCTGTTGTCCCGTCGCCATTGATGCATGTCAAAAAAAAAAAAAAATTGTCAAGCCACTGTGCGTCAAACGGCAGCCTTTGACGTTGCGGTAATTGAAGAACTGCGTCAAACACTTTACCCCCAGAATCAAAAATATTCTCCATCGACCCCAATTGGCTGTTGTAATCCTACATAGAGAAAGCATGAAATTCTTGATGTCTATGACGTGGCTGTAATGAAAGAACCGAATCTCTTATAATGTTAAAAAGGGTACTCCCTCCATTTCAATAAAGATGCAGATGGCAGGTCTGCACAGAAAACTTTTTAGGTCTCCTTTATGCCAAAATCAAATTCATAAACTAACAAATTTTCCATCGACCTTAATAAAGTCGCAGCTGGTTCCCTATGTAAGGATTACCTAGCATTTTTGTAGGCTTCTTCTTTTTATAGCGTCAGAACCACAAAAGAGTCTTCCTCGGACTCTTTTAGGAATATACTGCCCACACGGTGTGGTACTTCCTTTTTTGACGCAACAGTAATTAAAGGGTCTCAATTTACCCATTAGCTCCAAAATCAAATAACAAATCCAAAAAGTTATTTCTCGAAATCCGCACATCGCTTCCTACAGCTAGATAACCCACAGTTTTTAAAGCTTTTTTTGAAACCTTAGTCTTAGCGAGAGAGATCTCTCTCGTACTCCCACAGAACTGTACTGTTCTCATAGAGAGGTAGTCTTGACTTTGACTCAATAGCTATGAAAGAACGCCTTCACTTCTCTATCCTTATTTTACAGCCATAATTGAAAAAGTTGTCCTTCGAGCTTAACATGCATACTCCCAGAACGCTGTTCTATTTGCACAGACAGGAAACCCAAAACTCTGCCGTCTCCTTCGAGAACTTTGACAAGACAAAACCAAAAGCGTTACCTACTACTGTCTTTCTTTTCTCCTAGTGAAGCAGAGGGACTTACCTTGGTTTTAGTGAACTCTCAGATGGCCCCACAACCCCACTAGCCCCACAGGCTTCAATAATCTCTTCCAGCTTAGCAAGCAGCGCTGGACTACCTTTTTTTTTACTGTCCTGGACTTTGCAGAACAAGGTTCGGCTTTCTCAAATCGTATTTTCTTACTGACTTATCTGAGCTCTCAGCAAAGTATCCAAGAAGTCTCTTGAAGTTTATTCAGGCCGCCGGATGAACGTGACTTTAAGGTCGTATAGGGACCTCCGGAGCGGGGGAAGGATGGTGTAAGGTCTTCGCAGCGGTTTACAATAGGCCGATTTCTTGGCCTAAGTGAGTTGGAACACAAAACCCCAACTGC
Organism: Chymomyza amoena; assembly: GCA_037043745.1. Taxonomy (NCBI): domain Eukaryota; kingdom Metazoa; phylum Arthropoda; class Insecta; order Diptera; family Drosophilidae; genus Chymomyza; species Chymomyza amoena. Next base: position 60,069 of record JBAMAX010001493.1, on the reverse strand, counting down.
TGCACTAACCTAACCTAACCCACCAAACATTTCAAAGGGATTGCCAAACTAATCCATTATATAAATAGCGTTGTTAAAGAGTTATTATGACCTTGAAAGCTTTTGAACTTCTATGGAGTATTCGCTACGGGCTTAGACCCTATATCTTAGCGGTGTGCTCCAAAACGTCTTCTTAATGTCGATACCGATGTAATGAACAAAGCCAACTTTGTTTTTCTGCATGGATTTCAGACAAAGAGAGTGGGCACTAAAGGTCGTCCCCTCGGAGATGCGTTACGACCTACCGACTAGATTCAACAGGAAGAAAAATATAGACGTATACCTCACATGTTTCCAAGCCAAGTTGATTTATTAAAAGAATTAATCTTATTTATTATGATTCCTATGAATTCAGTAACATTCCCAAAAAGTTCGGATCCCAATGTGTTCAGTCTTCTCCTGCATAGTGCCATGCATCCACACAGGAGGTGCTCCACTGTTTTCCACTCTTCTACCTCCCGACAGCTTCTACAGTAGTCAAAATGCGGCACGCCCAATCTATTGGCGTGTCTATCAATAAGACAATGCCCAGTAAGAGCCCCTATCGTGGCACCTATTACCGGGTGGCACCCTCGGGTGGGGTTCAGTGGGAGATTTTGCCAGCTAATCTAACCTCAGTTCAATTTGCTCGACTACTTTCCTTTGCTTCCTGGCTGACCGACTTTGATGGAATCAAGAATTTCGAATTTTAAGGCAAAAATTCAACCGACTTAGCTTAGTCTTGCATAAAATCTATAACTGAAAAAACACGCCTTAAAGACGGTTACGGGTCTGACTCTCCAGCAATTGAAACTCTGCCCTCCTCTAAATCTTGGGCAGAGTTCGAATTGCCTCAAAGAGATTTCCCAGTCTGCGTCTGCAGCAATTCGAACCCTTCCCAGAAAGTTTTTATATTTTACGTACTTTTCCCAGAAAAACTATTGCTCCAACTTTGCTGACTGTATTTAGCTGATAATGGTACAGGTTATCTCGGACTTTATCTTACGCCATATTTTCCCATTGTGAACTACCCATTTTGTCGTAAATCTAACAATCGATTGTTGAAAAAATCTATTTAAATATGCGCCTGCAATTGCCGTAAAACGTCAGTGGAAACCTCAAAGGCCTTGCAACAATGGGCAATTTAGGAAAAAAATTCTAAAAATCCAAAATTAAAGCATATTAAAAAATTTTCATAGCAAACCGCAACACTTTGGTATATTATTTTTAAATTCATTTTTAAATTTTGCATGCAGGTGCCAATTGTGTTTAGTAATAATAATAAATAAAAAATAGTTATAGTGTGTTACAGTCATAGAGTGTTGTATGCGCGGGGTGCCCCCAATTGAAACGATTCGAATTGTGTCCGAGATAAGAGCGACCTGTGGAACGTGCACAAACGTGAACGGGACGGACGGGCGTCAACCGTCAAATATATCTACAATAATACTAAGTACGTAAATATATATCTAAAAGTTAAGCTACGTCAGCAAACATGAGTGAATGCCGCCGCGAGTGCTACGACGTGAACGACGGTCAAAAGAATCCCAAAGCGAAGTCGTCGAAACCGAAACCGAATCCAAAGCCGAGCGACAAATTAAAGATAACAGCAGCCGGCGCAGAGCCAGCGCCGACAGCGACTGCGCCAACAGCGTCAGCGTCAACAGCGCCAACGTCACATATTAACGTAGATAAATGCGCGCTGGCAGCGCCAAAGGCGTTTAGTTATCAGAGAGCAAGCAAGCAAAGCGCACGCAGCAGCAGCAGAGACAGCGACAGTCAAATAAAAGCAGAGACAGCTGACAGAGCGCAGCAGCAGCGGAAAGCACAACAACAACAAAAGACGCCTCCAACGGCTAAACGTTTGCGCCTGGCTCAATATAAGGCGCAGCTGCGCGCCAATTTTTTCAAGGATATCGATGCACACGACGACGACGCAGCGCAACAAACAAATTTTCAGTGTGACCAAAGCTTAGTTAAACACAGCAGCAGCGCAGTGTTGCCAGAGCAGCGTAAGCTACAATTTCCCAACGTCAAGGCCTTGATAGACGTGTACAACAAAATGATCGTGCAGACAGTACAACAGCCGGAACAGGCGGTACCATCGGAACAACCAGAAATGAAACAAAAGGCATTGGCCAGCAGCAGCACCAATACCACCAACTCGGATGAAGGCTGCACTTTGGGCGTCAGTCCCTGCAGTTCGGATAATGAGGATGCAGCCGGCGGCGCAGTACGGCAGCGCAAGTTGAAGGTAGCACGCTGTGCCAGCAGCGACTCCGCGCTGGGCTTGGATGTAGATGATGCAGCGGCGCTGCTGGACAAGCCCATACAACGTCGCATGACTTTGACGGTAACAGATTTGCCCTTGCGTCCGGCCTTGCTACCTTTGGCTGAGCCCACCGCGTTGCCCGACTCGCCGCTGCCCTCGCCCACCAGCGCTGTGGCACAGGTGCCCAGCAAGGTGCTGCTCGAGGAGCGTTTGGTAGGCATAGCGCAAGAGCCGCGTGGCTCTATTAGCCTGCCCGCAGCCAGTATTAATTTGGGCAATGGCTCCAGACGTGAGTCCACGCAGAGCACTATTAGTGAGCTGGGTGGCGTGCGTTATGTGCGCACGCCCTCGGTGGTGGTTTCGGACTATTCCGATGATATAACCGCCTGTGGCATTAGCATGGAGGAAATGGAGTACTTTAGACTGCAGCGTGCACGCGGCTATAGACGCTGTTCACTGGATGCCAGCGGTGCAGGGCACAACCATGCGGCCAACATGGGTCAGCAAAACAAACATGATGATGCACAGTCGGATATGAGCGCGGCCAGCTCATGCAGTAATCTATATTATTGTGGCTCGACCATATCGGCGCTGGATGGCGGTGAATGCATAATCAATGGCGTGCGTGTTGTCCTGGCACGCAAGATTAGCAATAGCAGCAGCATAGATCTCAGCGGTGATGATATCGATGATGTGGATCATGACGTGGACGTCGTCGATGTGGATGATGATGATGATGTAGAGCAGCAGCAGCAGCGGCAGCAGGAGCAGCTGAGTCAGCTGCTGGCCGCCACCAAAATACATGCGGCTGCGGATGTAGACAGCGTTACTAAGAAGGTAGGCAGCCGGCAGCGCGCCGACGGCGGCGTCACAATTATAGGAAATCTCAATCTCAATTAAGATTAAAGCTCGGGCCACTTGAGCCAGGGGAGGAAGTAGACACAAAAAAAAAAAGAAAGGAAAAAAGATTTCAGCTATCCAAAGTATTATTTGTAGAGTATCTTTATAATAATTTTTTTTTTTCAATGGCGTGTTTGTGTGTATGTGTGCGTGCGTGAGTGTGTGTGTGTATATAGTTACAGTTACTTTTATTTTTTTTTTATATATTATATGATATTTTTTTTAATATTTTTTTTAATATTTTTTTTTGTATAGTTCCTTTGTGTGTTTGTGTAGCGGGCGAGTAATTAATTTCACGCTTATCTTATCATTAAAGTGACGCGACGTCGCTTGGTCGCTCCCACGGTCGGTTGGTCGATCCGGTCGGTCAGTCAGTCAGTTAGTCAGATCATGGTATATACTTGAGTAGTTCCAGCAGGTGCAACTTTATCGTTGGGATACAAAACGATATCTTCTGACTTCCAATGACAACGCACGAAATTGGGTGCGCTGATAAAAAAAAAAAAAAAAGTTTGCTTTTTATCTAGGCAATGCGGTGCTCTTATCATATATAGCTACATTATATATATACATACATATATACATCTATATACATATGTACATATGTGCTAGATATAGCAACAGTCTAGCTAAGCCAACTTAACTTGGCTTTATAGCTCTATTATAATGCATAGCTTATCTATGATTATTATTATGTATAGTATTATAGATATCCTAACTAGATATGCCTAAAAAAATATATATATATACATATAATCTATATATGCAGCAACAATAATAACAAAAGCTTTAAGTATGTAAAGTATGTAAATAAATAATTTCGTAATAAACCAAAAAAAAAATATACTCTATATGTTAAATATGTGTCTGGAGGGGTGACTACGCTTATCAAAATTTTCGTTTATACGACCTATGACCATAAAATTTTATGCCGCGCTGTTAACTTGGCTTAAAGCAGCTACAGCAAGAAGTGGGTTAAAAACAGTCCAAAAAAATAATTGACAATTTCATAACAAAGTCTAGACATTGCAAATTATGGCAAAATTTAATTGGCCACGATTTTAAACTCGTTCAGGGTTGTGATAGAAATTTCTACATGCATCATGACGTCACAAGTTTAACGATAGTTATCGCAAGATTTTTATTGATGGATAGTTTACGGCTGGAAGTATATCTAAATGTACTAACTGGCATACCCTTACATCTAAGCTTAACTCAGATGATGGGACGGAAATGGGACGTCACAACTTTAACGATAGTTATCGAAAGATCTTTATTGATGGATAGTTAACGGCTGGCCACTTCTTAAACTCGTTCAGGGTTGTGATATAATTTTGTACATGCAGAGAGCTTTCTGACGTCACAACTTTAACGATAGTTATCTTCTTCTTCTTCTTCAATCACCATTTGCTGTTATGCGTCGAGGTAGCCTCGGGATATAAATCTTCTCCAATTAGGTCAATCCCGGCTCTCTCTTCTCATCTCTGCCAGGGTTCTGCCCCTCGTCCTTCCCACATCCTGGACGCGATTTTTCCAAGTTTTTCGAGGTCTTCCTATCGGTGCAATCTCATTTCCAGTACCTGTTTAGCTTTTCTTGACTCGTCCATCCGATGTTGATGTCCGAAGCATTTTAGCTGCCTCTCTCGTCGATTTCTTTGCCGTTGCATGTTATATGCAGACTCTCTGTCGACCTATCCTCATTAGAGAACCACATTACTTTGCTCTTGGTTATATCGACCTCCATTCCTTTTCTTTTTAGATTGTTGGATCACTTCTCTAATGCATTTTGTAGCCTTTCCGGATTGTTTACTATGATAACAATATCGTTCGCGTATAATAGAATTTGCAGGTAGATGGGTTGAAGTCTCCAGTTCCCAATCTTTGTTTTTTCTGATTGCCTCTTAAACGATTTAGCTATTTCATCCATGAATAAGATGAACAGTTATCGAAAGATCTTTATTGATGGATAGTTTCAACTGGTTACATTCATCGTGCTGTCATTATAACGTGAAATTAGCAACTCCAAATCTTCTATGCTGGCTGCCGTACCTGGCCAATTATTGACCAATAATTGTTGGGTACCCCCTGGAGACATGTTTCCATTATTGTTTTGTTCCATGTTATGCTGACATATTTTATGAGAATCAATGAGTGATGCGTTCAAAGATTCTGTAGTTATAAGCCGCTCCTGATATGGGGAAACATGGCTGCCAAAAATGCATCAGGGTTTGTTGTGGACTCTTAGCTCTTAGCTTCAGGACGCTTCCTCGACCTTAACGTCATGGGTAGCCCTACCGATAGCTATCCTACCGCCGGCATCGCTCTTAGATTCAACGCCTCTAATGGGCCCCCTCACCACGACAACGTGACAATCCTAGAGAGGCTCTATGCTGCACTTAGGAGTCCTAAATTCGTAGTAGTAGTTTACGGCTGGAGGAATATCTAAATATACTAACTGGCCTTACTACTTCATCTTAACTTAAGGGTGTGAAAAAAATTTCTACAGGATTCTTTTTTTGTTATGCGGAAAAAGTCACCAACTTTAACGATAGTTATCGAATGACCTTTATTGGTAAATAGCTTTCATTTTGAAAACGTTAAATTGAACTTCCAAGATTACGACGGGAGGAATATCTAAATATACTAACTGGCATACCCTTTCATTTTAGCTTAACTCGGATGAGGGTGTGATAAAAATTTCTGCATTGGTTTTTTGGTTTTGCGTAAAAAATTTGAGTTAAAATCTTTAACGATAGATATCGAATGATCTTTATATTGAAAACGGTTAACTGGGCTTACAAAATTACGGCTGGAAGAATATCTAAATATCAGCATACCACTTCATCGTATCTCAAATCGGATGAGGGTGTGACAAAAAGTTCTACATGCATTTTTTTGTTTTGCGGAAAAAATTGGACTTCAAATCTTTAACGATATATATCGAAAGATCTTTATATTGAAAGCCATAAATTGGGATTACAAGATTACGGCTGGAGAAATATCGAAATTACTGGCATTCCGCTTCGGCGTAGTCACTGATCCTCCAGCGGTTTTTTTCCCGATTGTTCGATTATGTAATGAAAGCGTTGACGTGGATCAGGGTGGTTAGCGATGATTGGGATAAGCGAAGTGCGTTAGTGACTAAACCGTTCCATATTGGCAAATTTCACAGACAGTCCAAATCTTTGAAGTATAGCTTTCCCATCTAAGAAGCAAGAAAGTTATTTCGAATCTATGAAATAAAGGGTGATTTTTTGCAAAGAGCCAAATATCAAAGGAAATAAAGCAACAAAGAGTTACAGAATTGAAAGCAATTTTTATACTTAAAGGGTGATTCCGTGGTATTTATCATCATGCCAGTCCAAATTTGAAACACTTTTTAAGGAAATTCTGATCTTATTTTAATGCCAGAGCTCTAGCTGTCTCCCTGATTTGCGATATGACGTACTGTAGTGGTCTTTTTATGTCTGTAATGCAGGGTTAACTGCCAGCGCTGAGCCGCTCCTGGCGCATTCGTCAGCCGCCTAGAGCAATGTTGACCTCCAATAATTTGGCGGGCTCTTGAGCTGTATGACACAAATCACCATCCTGGATATATAGTAGTTATCCCTTATAAAACACCCATTACGTAACAAATTTCTATTGAAAAAAATACTATTGAAAGATCGGGCAAACAAAAAAAGGACGCTTTAGGTACCAACATACTATTGAACAATCGAAAAAAAAAAATCCTTTACGTACAAAAACGTTCCTAGTAGTAGAATTACAATATATCTGTGAAAATATGTGAAGCGCGCCACTTTTCCCCCAAAACTTCTCCGATTTTGTTGATTTTTACATATTTGGTAGAGCTACTAGCCCATAGTAACTACGTCAAATTATTAATTCCGATTATTTATTGAGCTATCGGGTTGGGTTTTTTATTTTTAGACTTTTGTTTGAAAGATAATGACGCGAAATTTTTACCATGACAAATAAAATATTTAATACAAAAAAAACTCGATATATAAATTTTTTATCATTTTTAGTTCCTTCTTAGGTGGGCCATATGGCGGAAATACTATAGTACATTAAAAATAGGCTTTGACCTGGAATTTTTCTTGCCTGATGGTTTAAGGGCCATCTTAAAGGTTTAAAACTAAAAAGGTGACCTTTCTTCCTCCGTAGGGCTTACAGGTGATTTTATACCCTGTACCGTATGGTAAAAAGGCTATATTAAGTTTGTGCAAGCCGAAAGTGCATGTAACATATAGAAGATATCGTCCTCCCTCAAAGTTACCTAAATTATGATAAGGGTGGTTAGAGAGGTCGATATGTCTGTCTGTCCGTTCGCCTAGATTTGAGAGATGGTAAGACTTACATCCCTTATTATTCTATAGGAGACAAGTTTTTTTTTTAATTTGATATCGGAGCTACATTATATAGCTCCCATAGGGGTGTTTCAGATAACCTCAAAAAAAAAAAACAAGTTTTATACGGATAATTTGTTTGTTTATGAAGATATCGTAACTAAATTTGGCGTTCGGAAGATTTTTTTTAGAGATTCCCAGTACTGTACCAAATTTTGATCAAAATCAGTTGACTATATCATGCAGCTTCCGTAAGGCTGATCCTGATCGATCAAAAAACCACTTGTCTCTGTCCCTTGCTTGGGTTCTCTGATGTCGTATACCAAGCACACTGGCACTGGTAAGCACTTGCTCCGTCCAACACAATCTAGGGAATCTTCTCTAGGTTTTTTTTTGCGTCTGCCGCATCATAATCCGTTTTTTACAGGTATTCGTTATTTGCTCTGATAATCTGGCCAGCTCAGGCCTTGGATTTTCATTGTCGCTTTTGTGTATTCACTGTACTCTAGCGAAATCTCTAAAACAATCAACCAAATCTAATATAATCCCCTAAGCACCACTCAAAAATAAAATCTTATCAACATAATCGGTTTTATGGACTTAATTCGGTGGCCTTCAAATTTCTAACCTACTTAAAACCATAATTGTTCAATATTCCGAAAATTCATAGCCCATAGTATTATCATAATTTCTTTTAACTCCCACTGAAGCATAGGGAGCATGAGATCATATAGTTCGAAGGAAATCTGTGTCCAATAAATTATTTCTGTATTGGGCAACATTCCCAAGTTTCTGAGTGCATATGTTATAAAAAAAAAATCTCCTTTCAGCAAGTTATTTCTACAAGTTTCGAAATAGATAATACTTAAAGGGTAGAGAGAATATTGTAGATGGCTTACCAATTCGTAAAACGATTCTTATGGTACAACTCTATTAGGGGCTTTCAGCAGCAGATCTAAAGAAATAACATTTTTCGTTTGGATTTGCAGTTTGTCAGGGGTGGGGTGTTGGAACTGGGGGTTGGAAACGGGTGCATTTTCCAGGACCCGTCAATATGCAAAAATCACTAAGCAATTAAGTTCTTTGGAAAAAGTCTTGAGGGCTCGTCCACAATCAACAACGAGGTCTAAAAGATACCGCGTACGAAGTTATGCCAGGACATAAGTCTAAAAAATCGATTGTATGGTTCTAACAACCCTCTAGCGCTTTTTCACGATCAAAATTCAAACGAAATCGAGTGTAACCCTGGCACTTTTTTTTACCTGGCATTATGGACTCCATGTAAACCGTTTCGAATCAATTCAGGTAATCAGCCTTGCTTCGGAAATCGAAAAAAAGACAAAGCGAAAACTTTTATTTAAATTCGTTTTTGCGTGCTCCCAAATCCGAGTTCTACTCTTATTTCTCTATACACCTGCCGAGGGAACTTATTCCGATTACAAGGGAAATTTTAATTTTGCCAATTTGTTTTAATTCAGAGTTCTACTCTTATTTCCCCTTAGACCTTCAGAGGGAACCTATTCGGATTATATGCGAAATTTTAATTTTGCCAATTCGTTTTATGTTTCGAGTTCTTCTCTTATTTCCCTTTACACCTTCCGAGGGAATATATTTCTATTACAAGGGAAATTTAAATTTTGCCAATTCGTTTTTATTCCGAGTTCTACTCTTATTTCCCCTTAGACCTTCCGAGGGAACCTTTTCGGATTACAAGGGAAATTTTAATTTTGCCAATTCGTTTTAATTTCCCTTGCAAGAAAACATTTGATTTCAAACCACATAAAAAATTCGTTTTGGTAAAATTGAGAGCGCCAAACATTCGGTTTTAAAACAAATGCAAATAAAAGGTTTGGATTCGTTTCCTGCAACTTGGAAGTATGAAAGGCCGTATATAGTAGGTTAAACCTCAGACGTTGGCACAAAACATTCTCTTCTTATACCCCAATATTTGCAGAACGTAATTGCATCATTATCGTTTTATTTATAGCTTAATGTATTTAAAAACAACTTTTTAATTGTAGCTCGTTTTTGTTTAAATAATAACCACAGCTGTGACATGAATACCCAGTTGGGAAATTTTACAGATAAAATAAAGCTTGGTTTTCCTGTCCACTAATGTTTACATATTCAGACCATATTTTCGTATAAATATAATATTTCTTAAGAAAAGCTGTTACATTTTATAAATTAAATAATAAAGAATATTCATTTCATAAAAGTCAAGTCATTTGTATCATTATCTTACCTGCGTATACGCCTATGTATAGTATCATCATTATTCATTTTGCCTAGATAATACCAGTTTTTACCTCTCAACTAGCCATAAATTGATTCTCAGTTAGCTGACAAATACGTCATTATAGAATAAAAGCGTTTTTAATTGATTTTTTAAGTTTTCAGAGGCCCCAACGTAGTCATTAATCTCTGAGCTCGTTTTTACTCTATTCATTTAGCTACTGCTTTCTGCATGGAAGTATCATCTCTAACTGCTATAAGCGAGGGTAGTTTGAAGAAGTTTTTGGTAACTTTAAAGTTAAAGATAGATGAATATAGGGTTATATGTTTTATAATTAATTTCAACTTATATAAATAAAAGAGAATTTTAAAAATAGTTGGAATTTTTACGTGAGCGGAACTTCTCTCCATATTCGCTTTACCAAACTGCATCCCTAAATTTTTTTAATCTAACTATTTATTCCAATAAAAATTTAGTATAAATAAATAAAGTATGCAACAATTTGTTTAAGCCATCTAGCGATGATTCAGAAAAAAATGGTTAAGTACGAAAAGACGATCAAAAACGAAAGATATAGATTCAAGTAAGTGCGAAGAAGATGATTAACTGCGAAGAAGATGAAAGAAAGAGTTTATCAAAAACGCAGAAAATTTGCATGAAAGAAGATGATTAATTACAAAAATGATCAAGAACAAAAAAGATGATGAAGTTCAAAAGAAGACGAACAAAAAGGAAAGAAATAAGTGCGAAGAAGAAGATTAACTGCAAAGTAGATGATTAAGTACAAAAAAGGCGATCAAGAAAGAATCCAAATTGATTACTAATTTAGTAATCACATTCTTCATACCTTCGACTATTTCGCTTTTGATAATCTCCTTCGTACTCGATCATCTCTTTCTATATTCTTCGTTCTTGAAAATGTCCTGCTCATTTGAGCAACTCTTTTTTTCTTGGTCATTTCTTTTGTACTTTATCATCTTTTTTGTTCTTGGACATCTTTTTTGTACTTAATCAACTTCTTCCTTGCAAATTTTCTGCGTTTTTGATAAACTCTTTCTTTCTTGATCACCTTTTTTGTACTTTAATCGTCGTCTTCGCAAGTAATCATCTTCTTCGCACTTACTTGATTATATCTTTCGTTTTTGATCGTCTTTTTCGTATTTGACCATCTGTTTTTTTCTGAATCTACTCTTTCTTATTCATTTTCTTTACTTTAGATCGTTTTCTTCCTTCTACGGGAAATGTTTCCTGCGTATTTTATCAACTCTTTGTTACTTGATCATGTATTTCGTAGTCGTTCGGGACCATCTTGATATTTTCTCACCTCTTTTGTTTCCTATCATATCCTTGGTACTTGATAATCTTTTTCGTTCTTATCCATCTCTTTTGTACTTCATAATTTTATTACTTCGTGATCATCTTCTTGGCATTTTATGATCTTTCTCTTTCTTAAAAATTTCTTGCGTACTTGATCATCTTATTCGTTGCTTATCCTCTACTTCATATTTAAAAATCTGTTTCGTTATAGTGCATCTTCTACTTACTTGATCATCTCTTATTTTTTTTGATCATTTTTTTTGTAATTCATTATCTTATTCGTTGCTGATCATCTTGGCATTTTATTATCTTTTTTTTTTTTAAATTTCCCTGCATACATGATCATCTCATTTGTTTGTTATGATCTCCTTTGTACTTGAAAATGTTTTTCGCTCTTGATCATCTCCTTTGTACTTGATAATCTTTTTCGTTCTTGTCCATCTCTTTTATACTTCATCATTTAATTCGTTCGTTATCATCTTCTTTACAAAAATTTTCCTGCACACATGATCATCTCATTTGTTTCTTATGATCTTTTTTGTACTTGAATAACTTTTAAGTTCTTGGTCATCTTCTACTTACTTGATTATCTCTTTCGTTCTTCACCACCGTTTGTTTCGTTTGTTTTTTTCGAAGTGCTTAATCAGGCAAGGTCTTAGTCTCATAACTTCAAATAAACCCACAAAATACTTTCTTGAGATCAATTTCTGGCTATATGTTTTCCTAATCCGAAGACAAAAGCTGATATCCCTCGGGTTTCTGAGAAAATCTTGAAAATATCTTGTTTAATAGGATTCTTTGGAGATTATGTCAGAATTCTAACGTGCTTGACGGGTTTGGAGCTTCTGGACATATAGAAGAGATATTCTGGCTGAAAACCGATTTTTTTTTTGCCTAGAGCTGTGTAATATTTTTCAAGACCTGAGATTCGCTTCTTCTTTTGGGCCTTACACAATAAATAAAAGTTTCGTCTGAGAGCACAAAAATATTCACCGAGCGTTATCCTTATTATCTACAATTGCGCTCAAGCCGCACTCCAAATTGCCTTAAACTGCCCTCGTATGTTACATCTGCATATACCATGCCCCATGTAGTAAATCTTTTAATTCTTTCTTTCTTTTTTTTTTTTTTGGTTGTTTTTATGGAAACCCATTATTCATTTTCCAAACTAATCCTCTGTCCTAAATTATAAACCAGGTGAGTTCCAGTTTCAGATGAATGGGCGAACGCGTCATAGTTGGTAGTATCTTGTTTCGGTTTTCGTCTCAATGACGTCTTGTAAACTGTTCAGTTTCTACTTAACATTTATTTATGAGATGTTTTTTGTGTCATGTTGTTTTCGTTGTTGTTGTTGTTGTGCTAGTTGTTGTTGGTTTTGTTGTCTGTGCGGCATAGGCTACATGGAAACACGTTGATTATGTACTTTAGATAGAGCGCGTGGGTGTCAGGCGGCACTGTCGCTGTGACGTCACGCAGCGCTTGCCTTGTTTATAGCTCTATCCGCTCTTAACCCTACCCCTGTCATTTAATTATAACTGTGACTGACTTGTTGGTGCCATAAAACTTTAAATCAAAACACAGCCCCCCCAACAAAAAAAAATAAAAATAATTATAAATAAAACTAAAACGAAAAAAAAAAAAATGAAAATTTTGCTGACGTCGTTTGAAGCGAGGTTATTGGTGATGATGAACCGCTTGAAATTGGTTTTTTGTTATGTGTGAAAATACACAGATCTTAACTACATTACATGCTCATCTAACTGTAGATACTCTGGGGCTTGGAGTTATATGAGATTTGTGGGTGAAGATGACGTCGTAGAACTTCTAAACTTAGACTAAAGATGAAGGAAGGGTCTAGATTTTAGAGATGATAAGCAACTTTACAATTCGATGTCACGGGAAGCAAATTTGTTTTATGAGGTTTGTAGGAGAAGATGACGTCGTAGAACTCCTAAAGTTAGAGTAGAGAAGTTGATTCAGAAAGGCGTAGATCTTAGACATCTTAGAGGAAAGCAAATTCATTTTATAAGGTTTGTGGGAGAAGGTGACGTCCGAGAACTTCTAAAGTTAGACCAGAGAATTCTATTTGGAAAGATTTCAGAGATGATAAGACACTTTTGAATTTGATAAGTAAAATTATTTTATGAGGTTTGTGGCGGAATGTGATGTCGGAGAACTGCTAAAATTAGACTAGCGAATTATATTTGGAAAGGACTAAGTTTCAGAGAATGATTTATGAGGTTTGTAGGAAAAGGTGACGTCCGAGAACTCCTAAAGCAAGATTAGAGAAGTTGATTTAGAAAGCCCTAGCAAGTTTTGAATTCGATATCACGGAAAGCAAATTTATTTTTTGATTTTTGTGGGAGAAGGTAACGTCCGAGAACTCCAAAAGCAAGAAGAGAGAAGTGGATATCTGAGATCATAAGAAATTTTTGAATTAGATGTTACGGGAAGCAAGTTTATATTATGAGGTTTGTGGGAGAAGCTGACGTCGTAGAACTCCTAAAGTTATAATAGAGAAGGTGGTTTGTGGGAACAGCTGACCTCATAGAACTTCTAAAGTTAGACTAGAGGACTTGATTTAGAGCCTAGATTTCAGAGATGATCAAACTTATTTTATGAGGTTTCTGGGAGAAGGTAACGCCCGTGAACTCCTAAAGCTAAACTAGAGAAGTTGAGAAGAAAGGTCTAAATCTTAGAGATGATAAGCAACTTTGAAATTCGATGGCAAACTTATTTGACGAGGTTCGTGGAGTAAGGTGATGTCGGAGAACTCCTGTAGGAAGACAAGAGAAGTTGATCTCTGAGAACAGAAGAAACTTTTGAAATCCGTGTCACGGGAAGCAAGTCCATTTTAAGAGGTTTGTGGAAAAAGGTAACTCCTAAAGTTAGACTAGAGAAGTTAAGAAGAAAGGTCTGGATTTCAGAGATGTTCAGCAACTATTGAATTTTATCACGGAAGAAAGCTTATTTTATAAAGTTTATGGGAGATGGTGACGTCCGAGAACTTCGAAAGTTGGACTAGAGAAGAAGGAAAGGTCTAGATTTTAGAGATGATAAGCTTCTTTTGAATTCGATATCACGGAAGGCAAATTTATTTTATGAGTTTTATGGGAGAAGGTGACGTCCGAGAATTCAGAGATGATAAGCAACTTTTGAATTGAATGTTACGGGAATCAAATCTTTTTTTATACTCTCGCTATCTCGTTTATATTATATACTAGCTCCCATAGGTTTTATTATGATGCACCTCAAAAACCCAGTGTTACCTACCTAATTTCCCCATAATCGGTTATCTCAACCATAAAACCGATCAGTTTTATTTTTAAAGATATCTTGAAATAGATTTATTGCTGTGTTCGTTGTGACGTTACAAGGTATCTCAAAGTCGTTCGGGCTCGATATTAACAATGTGGCAGACGAATCATCAAACCATTAATTAATTTATTATAGTTTCCCATGATTCGGAGCTAAGGGAAGTCAGCGGTTTGAAGAAATGCTGACAGTTGTTAATTGAAGATTTGTAAAATGCATAAAACACAGTTAGTAGACGAACGTCGCGACGTCAGGGTTGGCCAGCCCCCTCATAAGGCATTTTTTCAGTTGAAAAGATTTTCTGTTAGATCATGTATGATGTCGACAAGTGAAAAACAAAACTTGCTATAAACAAAAACTTTCTTAAATCTACTAATTTTGGAAAATTATATTAATTTTATCTTATTTTTTGATTCTGGAAGACAATGCGAATTTGTATTGGGTATGTAGCATCTTTGTAGAACCAACCACTTGATATTTATTTCAATGCGTACCCTTCACTCTCTGTAATCGTTTTGACGGATTTTCTGGCACACTTCCCAATAAAACATATACACTGAAACAAACAATTTTTTTTTCTATAAAATTGTTATCTATAACCTTTTTTCAGGAAAATATGTTTTGTACGTTTACAGCCGCGACTGCATTATATGCTTTATACGTACCTTAAGATAGAAAGTGTACTAAGTTTGTGCAAGTCGAGAATTGTAGACGGATTTAGCTATTCGATAAACAGATAGAGGTAGTACTCTGAACCCCGTACCCCTGTCTTGTAACATAACTACAAAGCACCCAATAAATGTCTTTTGAGTCAGGGTGGGAGAGGAGGTTTTTTACTTTTTGAAACACTGATTCCGTACCCGAGCTCTATCCTCAGTACATTAGGTTTCTGAAACAATCTCCAAAATAACTTGTTTATTGAGGGGTATATCCAAAACCTGGCTCTGATTCGGCCTCAGCAGCTACACATCCATAAAGGTAGCCTAACAGACTGCATCATTTTTTTGATTATTAACTCAGGCAGATTAGAAAAATGAAGATAATGTAGTAACAGAAGGGACTCCTTAGTACTTCATCATCTTAGTATTTCTTGATCATCACAAATCCTACATAGTTTTTGAACTTGCAATAATCTGATAATTTACTTTGTACTCGATCATCTACTTCATTATTGATCATCATCTTTGTTCTTTCTAATTTCTTTCTTAATTAATTAGATAATTGTTAATTATGTCCGGTATAATGATAATCACATCCTTCATACCGAATAATTTATTTCTCTCTTGATTATCTTCTTCGTACCTGATCATTTTTGCCTTTCTTGATCATTGCAACGTTTTTGGGCATAATTTCTATCTACATAGTTTTCAATAATCTGATCATTGACGTTGTACTTCACCATCTTCTTCATTATTGATCATCATCTTTGTTCTTTAAAATTTCCTTCTTAATTCATTATATATTTGTACATTATGTCTGGTATAATGATAAACACATCCTTCATACCTCATCATTTCTTTCCCTCTTGATTATCTTCCTCTTACTTGATCATCTTCTTTGTAATTGATCATCTCTTTCTTTCTGGATAATCTTATTCGCTTGTAATCATTTCCTTCACTTTTAATCATTTTCTTCGTTCTTGAAACTTTCTTGCGCATCTAATCTACTTTTCCTTTATTGACATATTCGAACCTTGGTTCTAATTCGGACTCAGTATAGAACTGAACATACAGAACTTTCCACTTGTTTAACTTCTACATTATACATCACCATCTTCCTTTTTAAAAACAAAATTTACTTCTCAATTGATTATATCATTGTTACTTATGTCTGTAATAATGATAATCACATCATTCATACCTGATCGTCTCCTTCGTACTTGATCACCTCTTTCTTTATCTTATTCATTTGTATTAATTTTTTTTTTTTTTATCATCTTTTGCGTTCTTGAACATTTCCTGCTTATTTGAGCAACTCTTTCTTTCTTGGTCATCTCTTTTGGACTGAATCCTCTTTTTCCTTGCAAATTTTTTGCGTTTTAGATAAACTCTTTCTTTTTTGATCACCTTATTGTTACTTAATCATCTTTTTCGTACTTGATCATCTCTTTCTTTCTGGATCATCTTATTCGCTTGTGATAATTTTCTTCACTTTCATCATCTTTGTTTTTCGAAATTTCGTGCGTATTTGATTAACACTTTCTTTATTTATGTATTCGAACCCTGATTTTAATTCGGACTTAGCAACTCATCATCCAAAAAGAGACACTCTCACACTCTTTTTGTGGGCCTGTCTAATGACAGATATGATTTTTTTATTCCCATAATTCCTGACTAGGTTTATGTCTGAATAATCCAGAAGGCACAAGTCAACTGGGAAGGCTATACTTCCAAATATGATGGCTATATTTATAAAGATGATGACAATATATTTAAAGATTATAACTATACTCCTAAAGATGATGATTACGTACTATGCTTACGATATAACACAAATCCATTAAAAGAATTTGATATATCGTACTTATGAAAAAAAAGTAAATAAATTAAATGCTACTTACCAGATTTGTTTTATAGATATCGCCAATTTCCTTGGAATCGGTCGCTCTCACTTCCCCTATACGTATTATAATCGCCCCATATTGACGTTAATTTTGTATTGAAGTTAAAATCGTAATCGTTACATTTTTTTCACTCTTCCATTTCGCGTTTAATGTGTTATTTGTGCTTATCCGTCAAAGCCGTCATCTCATCAACACATCCGTAATGCAGTCATGGATAATGAGTTATTATTTTTTTAGTTTTTTAACTTGGGTAGCGTAACGCTCATTATAGAGTCACAGACACTGACTGTGTTCCTATAAATTGCTAAATTGTTTGTTAATGGTGTGCGAACAAACCGATTAACTTAAAAGGCATTTGGTTCTCACTCTACGTCTGTGCCTTCTATTTTTGTCGCCCTTCGATGTGTAGATCGCAGTTTCAAGATCCCCTTTTAGGAAAAGTCCAATCGGCCCACGCGGCCAACTTCCGTTGACGTCAAACACGACCACAGTCTCGATCGTCAAAGTAAATTACATGGCTGTAAGCCACAATGGGCAAACAGATATAAAATAAAGTACAGTCCGGTAATTAGACTTTAAGATACACTTAAAGTTGAATTCAATTTGGGTAATAATTAACTTGAGTAATAAGTCAGAAGAAAATGCGATTACCAAATAGTTGAATCTATAGACATTAAAATAATCGATATCAAACTCATGGACAAAATTTAGGTTAGGAAGTCTTCAGCTTCATTGTCTAACATCCCTGATCATCTTCTTTAGAGTATATCATCTGCATACCTGATCATCTTTGTATTTCTTGATCATAATTTTATACTTGATAATATATTTGAATTTTTTTTTTGTTCTGGATCATCTATTTTGTGTTTAATCATCTACTTTTACTTGAATTATCTTCTTTGCACCTGATATTTTCTTTGTTCAGCTTTAGCTTCTTTGTACTTAATCATCTTCTTTTTATTTAAGTCGTGTAAAAAAGATTCAGAAGAGTTTTTGCTACTGGTTACAGCGTAGTTTTACTCTTAAGTCATCATCTGAATATTATCGAATATACATTTTTTTGAAAGTACTTAATATCGATGCAGTATTGCCCCTGTCACTTTTGACTTTTTTTTTTTAAGTCCGGGAATTATTGCTTTTGCCATATAAATCTCTGGCTCGTTAAAAACTGATGTTATCTATTTAAACTTTAAACTTTTTGCTTGTCACTTGACTCCTCTGCAATTAACTTGTTTTTTCCCAGCACTTACTTTCTTCGTTATTTATCACCTCGTACGTACTTGATCATCTGCCTCATACCTCATCACATTCCTCGTATTTCCCAAAACTTTTTTGAAGTTGATCACCTCCCTAGCACTTAGCCAACTTCTTGGCAACTTATCGTTTTCTACGTTGTTTGTCATTCTTCATCAGCAGCAAAGTATATCATCTCCCTATTAGTCGATTATTGCTGTTTCATACCTGATCACCTTTTGTAATCTTATTATCTCTTTATTAATTATGACTGGTATATTTAAAAACTATTAGATGCATACCATTCATCTTTTAGCGCAATTCGAATTGCCGTCTTTTTTCGTCAAGTCGGGGCATATAATCTTCTGATCATCTTTTGTAGACTCGATCATCTTGACGTATTTCCTTACACAAATCGGTGTTCATTCTTTTGTATGTAATTTATTTGAAATAGTAATCATCTTTTATGGAAAAATTGAATCAAACTATTTTCTTAAGCGCATTCCTCATTGATCATCTTCCTGAGACTGCATCATCTTTGTAACTATTATGTCTGGTAGATAAAAAATATGCAGATATTGTGCATATAATAGCAAAAAATTAGACCTGCCAGTAACAGACGCATTTGATCAACTCCTTTATCATCTTTGCCTTTATTGATCATCGCATCACTCAATTCATACGTCTTTGATCATCTTCGTTCTTGAAAATTTCCTGCTTATTTGAGCAACCCTTTATTTCTTGGTCATCTCTTTTGTACTTAATGCAAAAATTTTTTCTTCTTAATCATCTTCTCTCTAGTTTATCAACTTCTTCCTTGCAAATTTTCTGTATTTTTAATAAACTCTTTCTTTCTTGATCACCTTTATTGTTAATCATATTCTTCGCACCTACTTGATTATCTCTTTTGTTTTTGATCGTCTTCTTCGTAATTGACCATATCTTGTTTGTTGAATCATCTTGTTCTTTTTAATTTCCTTCACTTTTGCTCGTCTTCTTCGTTCTTCGGGAAAATTTTCTGCGTTTTTGATAAACTCTTTCTTTCTTGGTCATCTCTTTTGTTCTGATCATCTTTTTTGTTCTTGATTATCATCTTTGTACTTAATCATATTCTTTCTTGAAAATTTTCTGCGTTTTTGATAAACTCTTTTTTTCCTGATCATCTTTTTTGTACTTGATTATCTTCTTCGCAGTTAATCATCTTCTTCGCACTTATTTGATTGTCTCTTTCGATTTTGTTCGTCTTCTTTTGTACTTAATCCTCTTTTTTCTTCTTGATCATCTTTGTAATTAATCATCTTCTTTCTTGCAAATTTTCTGCGATTTTGATAAACTCTTTCTTTCATCTCCTTCGCAGTTATTCATCTTCTTCGCACTTACTTGATTATCTCTTTCGATTCTTGATCGTCCTCTTTTCGTACTGGATCCATCTTTATTTTTTTGCAATCATCTTATTCTTATAAATTTCCTGCTCACTTGATTGACTTTTTGACTGTCTATCGTTTCCTTCGGGAAGTTTTCCCTGCGTATTTAATCAACTCCTTAGTTAGTTGATCATCTATTTCGTTGCTTGATTATCTTTCCGTTCATGGCCATCTTTTGCACATCATCATTTAATTAGATCGATGGTCATCTCCTTGGTAGTTTATCATCTTCTTAGTATTTTATCATCTTCATGGTACTTCATCATCTTCATGGTATTTTATCATCTTCCTGGTATTTTATCATCTTCTTGGCTATTTTATCATCTTCTTGCTGAAAAATTGTCCTGCATGCATCATCATCTCATTTGTTCCTTATGATCTTTTTTGTACTTGAATATCTTTTTTGTTTTTGGTCATTTTCTACTTACTTGATTATCTCTTTCGTTCTCTGTAATCATCTCTCTGGTAGTTCATAATTTTATCTTCTTCATGATAAATTCTTAGAAATTTCCTGCGTACTTGATCGCCTGTTTTCGTTGTCTTAACATCTCTTTCATACTTGAATATCTTTTTCTTTCTTGATCTTCTCCTTCGTAGTTGATCATCTTTTTTGTATCTGAACCATCTGTTCATCATCTTATTTGTTCGTGATTATCTTCTCGACACTTTATCATTCTTCATGTTTTTTTAAGGATTTCCTGCGTACTTGATCATCTCATTCCTTTCTTATCATCTCCTTCATACTTGATCATATTCTTCTAACTTTATCGTCTTCTTTGTACTTGATCATTTTACTTCTTACTTGATCAATCTTCTTCTTACTTGAACGTCTCCTTCTGTACTTGATCATCTTCTTCTCGCTTGATCATCTCCTTCTTACTTGCTCATCTTCTTCTTATTTGATCATCTTCTTCTCGATTGATCATCTCCTTCTCGCTTAATCATTTTCTTTGAAATTGATCATCTTTCTATTCTACAAACAATCTGCAGAGACTTAGACACGGCCAAAATGGTAATAATTTAATATACCTTTTAGCTGCAATAATGTTAGGGTATAAATAAAAAAATATCAAAACCGCAAGTCAAGAAGCATAAAACAAACAGCTTGAGCGGACAACGACAACAACAACAAAGTGTTGGGGTACTTCACTCTACGCAATTTGCGTCATTTACTCATGTCGTTGTTGTTGTGTAGTTGTCGTTGTTTTAGTTTCAGTTTGAATTTTGTTGTGCTTTTTTGTTGATTTATTTTTTGTGATTTTTTTTTTTTATTTTTCTGTAATATTCCTGGAACCGGGAACGCAATGTGTCCGTCCGTCCGCTGCGTAGCGCTGGGAATTGCGTGCCAGTTGTGTTTGTGGCATGCAGAATTGGCTAGCAGAATATTTGTCATTCCTGCAACTGTTGCAAGTGCTGCAATGATTGCAGCAACTGCTTGTTATTGGCCATTGAATGGCTGACTAGTTGGCCAACTAGCTTGGACAACATGTTGCAAGTTCTCCAATTGCCTTAAAGGTTATGTCGCCTGTCGTGCGACACCCAAACACTGAACAAGACCAAGACGATGTCGACTTAGGTAGGGACTCAATATGTACATGGCACATGGCACACGGCACATGCTATACTCAAGCCATCAACTGGACTAGGTCTGGGTCTGGGTCCAGCTCTGGTCTGGACTGGTCTGCTCTGTTCTGGTCGGGTACTTACTTGTTGCAGCTGGGAATGTTACGTGCACTGCTCCATCATTATCAGCAGCATTATGGTTGATTGTTAAGTTGCCATATATTGCATTTGGTGTGTTGCAAGTATGAGAACTTCTGTTGCATGGCGCCATATTCTCTTGCCATATCGGCCAGTTGCATCTCTTTGGGCAGCAGTAAATTATTGGTAGTTATCTAACTGCAAGTGCAATTCGATCAGTGCAAATGACAACAAACTTTTTGTGGCATGCCACATACGGACAAATAGATGCAAAATACAAGGAGGCAGGGGGTTAGAGAGGGGAGAGAGGTAGGAGAGACACACACAGGAAATGCACAACATGCAGCAATGTTGCCATGTGTTGCATGCTAGCTTGGGGCGTTCCATACAGTAAAGCTTGCCCCAGGCCAACTGGATGCAGTCAATCTTAATTAGTCATCAAAGTGATCAAGTAATCTGATTAGAAGAAACCAAACGAATTCCAAAGATTATCTTAAGAGTTTCCACATGTAAGTTCGGGCATTCCATATACATAGTTAAGATTGTATTGGTACAGCTAGCTGCAGTTCGTCTTAATTAGTTATCGAAATGATTAAGCAGTTTGGATTAGTGAAAAGTATCTTTCAAGTTGAATTCTAATTAGTGTCTTAATTTTTCTACCTGCTCCTTATCTACAGCTACACTAAAAAAAAATTCAGAAAATTTGATCTCGAAATTAAGAACGATTGGAATACGTGCCAAGTTCACAAGTGTGGAAAAAAGCTCTTGATTTATTACGCAAGAAAAAAAGATGATAAAAATCCAAGATGGCGTACACTAAAAATATTTCCTGCTTCACTTACTAGATTAGATTGAAGATCTTTTTAATACTTTGAATACATTTAATGTGATTTTCAGTCGATATTGATAAATAGCTGATTTTCGACTCACAAAAAAAAAAGCAAAAGATGATAGAAAAACAAAATGGCGTACAATAAAAACATTTCATGCGCCTCTGTTGAAGAACTCATTAGATTAGATTGACGATTTTATTACCCTTTTAAGTAAATTTAATGTCATCTCCAATCGAATATGACTCCATGCTGAGTTTTGACTAATTAAAACAAAGATGATAGAAAACCAATATGGCATACAATAAAAACATTGCCTGCGCCGCTCATTAGATTGGATTGACGATTTTTTGGCCATTTTGAATAAATTATCTTCAATCATATTTGACTCCATGGTGATAAATATCTCATTTTTGAATAACAAACAAAAAAAAAAAGAAAGAAATATGAAAAAGCAATATGGCGTACAATAAAAACGTTTCCTGCGCCTCTGTTGAACCACTTACTAGATTAGGTTGATGATTTTTTTGATAACTTTGAATATATTTAATGTGATCTTCAATCGAATATCCATGGTGATAAACGATTCTGGACTTACAGAAAAAAATCAAAGATGATAGAAAATCAAGATGACGTAAAATAAAAACATGCGCCTCTCACAAGATTAGATTGAAGATTTTTTTGACCACTTGGAATAGATTTAAAGTGATCTTCAAACGAATATAGCTCCATGCTGATTACTATCTGATTTTCGACTTAAAAAAAAAATAAAGATGATAGAAAATAAAGATGACGTAAAATAAAAACATTTTCTGCGCCTTTCACTAGATTAGAATGAAGATTTTTCTTTTGACCACTTGTAATGGACCATCTGCTTCTTACTTGATCATCTCTCTTGTTACTTGATCTGACCTTAACATTTTCCAACTTGATCATTAACTTCTTAATTGATTATCTCCTGCTGACTCATCTCCTTCTTACCTGATCATTTCCTTCATATTTGATCTCAACAAAGCCAAGGTGGCGTACATCGAAACAGCTTCCAACTTGATCATCTTCTTCTTACTTGATCTCAACAAAACCAAAATGGCGTACATAGAAACATCTTCCAACTTGATCATCTTTTTCGTAACTAATCATCTCCTTCTTACTTGACCTCAACAAAACCAAGATGGCGTATAAAGAAACATCTTCAAATTTGATCATTAGCTTCTTACTTGATCATCTACTTTTAACATGATTATCTCCTGCTTACTTGATCAACTCCTTCATATTTGGTCTAAATAAAACCAAGATGGCGTACATAGAAACATCTTCCAATTTGATCATTAACTTCTTACTTGATCGCCACCTTCTTGATCTAAAAATAATCAAGATGGCGTTCTTAGAAACATCTTCCAACTTGATTATCTCCTTCATATTTGATCTAAATAAAAACAAGATGGCGTATATAGAAACATTTTCAAAGTTGATCATTAACTTCTTACTTGATCATCTATTTCCTACTTGATTATCTCCTGCTTACTTGATCATCTGCTTCATATTTGGTCTAAATAAAACCAAGATGGCGTATATAGAAACATCTTCCAACTTGATCATTAACTTCTTACTTAATCACCACCTTCTTACTAGATCATTAACTTCTTACTTGATCACCACCTTCTTACTTGATCATCTCCATCTTACTTGATCATCTCCTTCATACTTGATCATCTCCTTCATATTTGATCTAAAAATAACCAAGATGGCGGACTTAGAAACACATTTCAACTTGAACATTACCTTCTTACTTGATCATCTCCTATATATTTGATATTAACAAAACCAAGATGGCGTAAATGAACAAAAAACATTTACTTTCTGTTTCCTGTACTCTTTGGCTAAAAAAAATATGAATAACTTGTGAAAAGTATACTAAAAATTTGAAATTTAAAAATATAATTTTAAATCATGATATTTATACTTATAATTTCTGTGGATTTATATCAATTTTAAAGTATTAAGTTTTTAGGTATCTAGCACTTATGGTTTAATTATAGGAATATGAAATTTATTAGAGTTACCAAAGATTACAAGTTTCAAAAGTTTTATTTTATTTTTTTTTTACTCGGAATTGAATTTGCAAAATTCCAAATAGCTACAAAACTGTTTCACAAGAATTCAAAATTTAGTTTCTGGTAATATCGGGAATTTTGACTTGGTATTGTTGTCTAATGATTTTTGAAATCTACTAATGTATGTACAAAGACGTAGCTAAACCCTATGAATAATTTTTACTATATAAACAAATCTACACTTCTTGCGATGCTTCGGTTTTTTGTTTGACTGTCCTTGCTTTTTGGTTCTTAACTATCAAAAAAATATTCCTCGATCCTCGCTAGAAAAAGTTGACTTTGATTTGCCTTTGCGGTATCTAACTCGATTCTTAAATAGTTTGTAAAAATACCTATTGTGAAAAAGTGGGAACCTCAAAATTTATTTTGCTGCTATGGTTTCATTCGACAAGAATTTATTGGTTTTTTCGCCCCCCTTAAATTTGAATCATTCCCAGTACACATTCTTAGTTTTATCTATATCTCGATATTGATTTCCTGCTGTATAATCTATAATGCCTAATCTTATGTGCTAGATATCCGATATTATGCGACCTGAGTTATCTTATTTTCTGACTAGTTTACTCACTTTTTATGCAAGCAGAGAGATATTATATTCGTAACCCAGATGACGCAGGGTTTTCTTTGTTCTTTGTTACAATTACGTCAGCAGTCATCTTTATAAATAGTATTTCCAGCAATTTACATTTCTTTCGGCCACCATAGAAAACAGAGAATGGATGATATAAGTTAGCTTAAGAAAGTACGTGGCCTGTGGAATCTATTATTTTCATACGTATTTCTAGCAAATATTTTTTGGGAAGTTTTGGATTTATGGAAAAACCATCCTTAAACCTCAAAAGGCTATTGAGCTATTCTGTAAACTACAAAATTGTACGAAAATAGAAAATCTTAACTTTGATGTCCATATTCTTGGGTATTACGTCTTGGGATAGTCGATCTGTCTTCTTTGGTTTATTAACGAGCAGTTTTCAAGGACCTATCCATATCCCTTGAGAGGTCAAGAGTACTTCATCAATCTTCAAGTCAAGGGGTAAAAAAACATCTTTTATAGCCCAGAAATTTTACATAACTTAGCAAAACGTAAACAAAGCTAAAAACATCATATCATCCTCTTAATGGGCTACCCTAAAAATCTACTTTTTTGTTTTGTACCAATTTCGAAACATACCGAGTTCGCAACTCATTTTAACAAGCTTGTTTGGGATATATAATTTTTCCAATCCGTATTTTTTAAGAACTTAAGCTGATCGATTTGGATTTGCTTAAATTTTTTCCCTATTTAACGGTCAATCTTAGAATCAACTTTTTATTTGCACGATAATCGAAATATCGCGATTCTTCTCAAATAGTGCTTGGGACTGGCCTATTTTTCTGACATGAGACCAACAAAATTCAGACGATCAACAAAAACCTAGAAAACTATTTATTATGGCAAACAATTAGCCATTTGTAGAGTATGTCAAAAAATGTTTATCTTTTTATGACGCTGCCATTTAAAATCTTGTGTGGCAGTAGTTCCTAGAGAATTCGATTGTTTTTTTTAGATTAGGCTTAAGTAAATCCCAAACAGATGTCTTCTAGTTAGACGCAATTCAGACGAAATTTTCCATGTTTTTAAATCATGATGACAGATTCTTTATCATTAGTCTCACTTTTTCCGTGTAATTTTTTGTTATCTTGTGTAATTTTCGATCTTCGAAGAAAAGCTTTATTTTCCAGCGATGTTTGCCTTTTGAGATGTATTTATTGTTATCTTAACTAGAATTCTTTTTTCAAGACATATGGTAGCTTGGAATGCGATCTTTTGACATCTTTTGTTTGTTTAAGAAGAGCAGATAAAACTTTTGTAATTACTTTTTGCTTTTAGCTTATGCGAGGGTTGGCTTTTATGTTACGAAAATGAAGAAAGAAATCTTTTTTAGTCGGAAGTGGATTTATTGATTTTTTTCGTGACCAAACGGATAATTTACAAGTTAAAGTTAAAATAAAATTATAAAATATCTAAAATCGTAACGAAAATCTTTTGTTTTTAATTTTTAAGCGTTTTGGAATAGGAGTGAAATTTTTTATATGTTGAAAATTGTAAGATAATTTATATTTTGATAGAAAATCTTAATCTTTTTTTAAAACATGCTAAAACCTTATTTTAAGCAATTTGTATTTTATTTTAAAAGGCTTTAAAATAAGATTTTAAAAATCTTTAAATATTTAGATATGGTGAAAATTTGAATTAAATTTACTTTTGGTCATCAACGGGGTTTTTTTAAATATTGTGGAAATCTTAATTTGAAAACATTTTGTTTTAAGATTAAACTTTTGTATGCTGAAAATCGTATTTTATTTTTATTTTAAGAATATTATATTAAGAATTTGTTGGTCTTCGTTTAAGAGAAGAATGATCAAAATATGCAATCTAAGCATTTTTTTGCCTGTATTAAGTCTTTAAATCTTATTTAAAAAATTTTTGATCTTAATTTAAGAAATATTGGTGCTAATATTAATTTAAAAAAATTTGGTAATGTATTTAAAATTTTTTGACTTTCTTTACTAATACTTGCTTTAAATTTGAAGTTAACAATTTTAATTATGCTGAAAATTTTAATTTTGTGAATTGCTTTGAAATATTTCTCGATCAAATTCATTCATATTTTAAAAATTTGTTATCCTTATTTAAAAACTTTGCGTCATGCAATAACAATTATGAATTTTTAAATTAATTTCATTAGCATTAAATAGCTCATATTTTTGCATCTAAGCATAAAAATCATGAAATAACTTTTAAAATATTCAAATTTTAAATAATATAAAAATACTAAATTTAAAAAAAAATTTTGGCATAGTACAAGCTTTCTTTCACAAATATTCGTATTATGAAGTTATGCTTCAAATTTAAACTTTCAATTTTTTTTTACCTTGATGGAACATGTTAAAATATTATTTGCAATTAAGTTTTAATCTTAAATTAATATTTGGTGATATTTTTTTTATTACAATTTTTTGGGCAAGCCTTCACTTCAGGGTTTTTGGTCTTGTTATCAAAGTTTGAACGATTTTTTTTTTTTCGTAATTCAACAAATTTAGAATTTTATTTTAAAAGTGATAGTCATATTTAAAATTGGTTGGGTCCATTTTATTTTTAAATTGATTTAACGATGTTTTAATGTTATTTTGAATCAATTTGAATCTTAAATAAATATTTGGTGATATATTTTATTATTGTTTTTTGGGCAAGGCTTTCAGAATTTTTGATCTTGTTTAAAGTAGGAATAAATTTTTTTCTTAAATTAAGAATTTTGTTTATTTTATTTTAAGAACGCACGATCCTTATTGAAAATTTGTTTGGGTCGTTTAGAAATGCTTAAATAGCATCTGTTTTTTTAATATATCCGTTTTTTGTTATCATTACTCACATTTGCTCGATCTGAATGAAAATCCTTGTGAAGGTTTTTATTTATCAGTATCTTAAATTAATATTTGGTGATATTTTTTTATTACAAATTTTTCGGGCAAACCTTGAGAATTTTTGGCCTTGCTACAAAGTTTGAATTTTTTGTTTTAATTTTAAATGTTTTTTTTATTTTATTTTAAGAAAGACATTTTAAATGGATTCACGATCTTTAACATATTATTTGGTAATATTTTTTTTAATACAATTTGTCGGGCAGGCCTTCAGGAATTTTGGCCTTGTTCAAAGTTTGATAATTTTGTTTTTACGATTTAAGATTATTTTTATATTTTATTTTAAGAACGAGGGTCTTATTTACAATTTTTTGGGTCTTTTACAATGCTCAAATATCTTTTTTTTAAATATATCAGCTTTTTCTATTAGTGTTTATAAAATGCTCGTTCTGAAAAAAAATCTTTTATAATATTTATACCCTGTACCGTATGGTACCAAGGGTATATTAAGTTTGTGCAAGCCGAAAATGTATGTAACATATAGAAGGAGACGTCGGAGACATCCCAAAGTTACCTAAAATATAATCAGGGTGAATAGAGAAGTCGATATACCCATGTCCGTCTGTCCGTCTGTCCGTCCGTCTGTCCGTCCGTCCGTCCGTGTGAACTCCTAGATCTCAGAGATGGTAAGAGCTAGAGTTACCAAACTTTCACATTAGATGCTTTATTATTCCATAGGAGACAAGTTTATTTTATTTTTTTGATATCGGGGTTAAATTATATAGCTCCCATGGGGGTGTTTGAGACGACCTCGACAAAAAAAATAAGTTTTAGATGAATGAAGATATCGTAACCAAATTTGGTATTCGAAAGTTTTTTATAGTTCCCAATCACTGTATTAAATTTGATCAAAATCGGTTGACTATATCATATAGCTCCCATAGGACCGATCGGCCAAAATAACTTTTTTAAAGAAAAGTTCGCTATATTTCGTTTTTTTAATAAAGATATCGTAACCAGATTTGGCGTTTGGAAATTTTTTAGACCACTTAAGCAATGTGCCAAATTTGAACAAAATCGGTTGACTATATCATATAGCTCCCATAGGAATGATCGGTCAAAAAAAATTTTTGCTTAAAAATTCTTCTGTTTTTGGTTTTTTGTGAAGAAATCGGACTTTATTACAAGCTAGTGGTACAGGGTATCCTAAAGTCGTCCGCGCCCGACTTTGCGTCCGCCATTTTTTTTTATACCTAAGAGAATTTTATTAGTTATTTTATTCGCTCATCAGGGGGATCAAAAGATTCTCATAGGCTATAAAAACCAGAGTTCCCTTTAAAAAAATATTTTATTCATACGAAAATTTTTGAATTTGATTGATATATTTTGCATAGGAATTTTTCGCAATTAAACGTCTTACTGGTAAGGATAGTCAAAATAATGAAATAAAGCAGTAAGTTTTAAGTTTTATAGGGGTTTATTTGAGATTCTCTTTTCTTTCTCAAATTTTAAAAAATTTGTTGAAAAGCTTTTGTGTACGAATTTTGCGCAAACATCTTAATGTTTAAGATTATTAAGGATTATAATGTTTGAAATTGAATGCTTATAAGGGAATAGTTATAAGGGACTATTTGAGATTATCTTTCCCATAAATCTATATAATATTTAATATAGTCTCTGGTACTCTGGGAATACCAACTTCCAGCATTTCTCTATTTTATTTTCAAAACTTTCTCTGCCGTTTTAATTTGGTCACACTAAAATTGCTTCAACGCCAAATGCTTCAGGCAACCCTCGCATTTATTGCCTTGTCTTATCGGCGCACGGTTAGCCATTTAACTGTATGGATTGTTTTTCGATCTAACCAAGCTATTTTTTTTTCTTGTTGTTGTATTTTCTACAACAAAATTTCCATGGAGCTCCATCCAGCTACTAGCTGCTCTCGTGCAAACACTATATATATATATATATAGTGGATACTATAAACGATATGGCTTTACTTTGGGGGCTTATACGGAGGAAAAAAAATATGTATCTTTGCATCTCTTGCATGTGACTATGCGTATCTATGACAGCTATGAGCTATGCCGTCTGGTTTGTGCTTGGAACTGCTTATCAGAGCAGTCCATCTGCTCGACTTCATAAAACACTTAAACGAAGTCGAACCCATGCCGGGGGAATCGGTTGGTTGGCCCGGCTAGGCCCGACCAGCCCAGGCCAGGCCAGGCGTCAAGTGGGCAATTAATACCATACAAATATTGTGACAACCGCCATGGGCTGTCATAAAATTGCTGGACGATTGGCCAAGAGATTAGGCCCAATTTGCATATGACGATCGTGTGCTATGTTGTTGTCGACGACGTCGTTGTTGTTGTTGTTATCGTTGTTGGATCCAACTTCCATTATGCAAATAAAATGCATGCGGCAATTTGCCATTGCAATTAGCAGCCTTGTTGAGGATCACCAATGGACAATTCTCCGGCATTTCCATGACGTTTGTCTCCTTTTGCGGTTTTCATGTTTCAATCAGCAGCACCATTATTCCATCACGTTTGTGTCGCGTCATGGTCGTCGTCGTCGTCTTCGTCGTCGTCGTGGTCGACGACATTTGCTTTGATTTATGCAGTGATTAGTCTCGAGGATTAGCCACGACGACGACTTTGTCGTCTCTTTGGGCACGAGCGGCACATAGGGCTGGCGTAAGGTGGCGGATTTAGGAGAAACAGACATGGGCGGCAGTTTTGGCGAGGCATTCAATAAGAACTAGGCGGATTTCTTTATCAAGCTAGTGGTATATAATTTTTACAATCGGTATTTTCAAAGAACTTGGATTTGCTCCAATTTTTTCCCTATTTAAGGGCCACCCTTAGAATCAACTTTTTATTTGCACAATAATCGAAATATCGCGATTTTTCGACTTAAATAATGCTTGGGACTAGCCTATTTTTCTGAAATAAGACCTAAAAATTCAGACGGTCAACAAGAACCTAGAGAACTATTTATTATGTCAAACAATTAGCCATTTGTAGAGTATGCCAAAAAATGTTTATCTTTTTATGACGCTGCCATTTAAAATCTCGTCTAGCAGTAGTTCCTAGAGAATTCGATTGTTTTTTTTAGATTAGACTTAAGTAAATCCCAAACGGATGACTTCTAGTTAGACGTATTTCAGCCGAAATTTTCCATGTTTTTAAATCATGATGACAGATTCTTTATCATTGGTCTCACTTTTTCCGTGTAATTTTTTGTTATCTTGTGTAATTTTCGATCTTCGAAGAAAAGCTTTATTTTCCAGCGATGTTTGCTTTTTGAGATGTATTTATTGTTATCTTAACTAGAATTCTTATTTCGAGACATATGGTAGCTTGGAGTGCGCTTTATTTTATATAGGTTGTGGTGTAAAAATTCCTAGGTCAGTTCCGGCTATACTGTTTACTGAGCTTAGTTACTCTTCTACTTCTTAGCTTCGCAGTCCTGGTTGGACCATAGCTTCATAAACAATCTTCCTCCAGTTCACTGTATCTCTCACTTCATTTTTCAAATTCCGAATATTCATCGCCTTCCAGTCTGCTTTGACTTCATTAAACAATGTTCTTCTCGGTCGGTCCTCTTTTTCTTACTCATATTGGACGTAGAGTAGAAACCTTCTTTTGAGCTAGCTTTTAGACTTTCGTCGAGTTTTTATTTTAATACTGGTATCGTTCATCATAATCTAAGAGTTTCTAACCAGAAGTTAATCCAAGAACTTTCAATCAAAAAGTTTTTCGGCTTAAGTTAGAAGCTGCAGCAAAATCTTTGGAAACTTACGACATTTGGGATGTTTACTTTGTCGGTCTAAAAAGCAAAAGTGCCCTACAAATATTCTGCATTTCTGCCTGACCAAGACACTTGACTACAAAAGGTATTGCACTACAGTACAATACTGTCTTGTAAAAACCTCTTATATCTAACTAGTGAGTCCGGCAAAAGTCGTCCTGCCCAAGCTTTTTGAAAACTCTTAAAGTAAATAAACATCGTAAGATTCTCTAGTTAGCTTATCTGGAAAAAATATAAGATTTTTAGATTGTTTGCAGCTCGATTCAAACTTGCACCATTATAAGTCGAATGTCGCGCTTCACGGGTCTATCTTAATCGAATTCTTTCATGTTCATTGCGATCTTCACGTTTCTGGGCATTACGATAAGATTGATAATTAATTTGATCGTTGCATTTTTTCTAATTGATATGCATCAGGCATTGATCGATTAGGAAACGGCATTCCCAATCGTCCTAATGCTTTATTCTCCATCGCCAAGCATAGATCTTCAATATGAATTAAAGCTTCATTACAAACTTCCGGATTAC
Source organism: Chymomyza amoena (assembly GCA_037043745.1). Lineage (NCBI taxonomy): Eukaryota > Metazoa > Arthropoda > Insecta > Diptera > Drosophilidae > Chymomyza > Chymomyza amoena. Next base: position 28,051 of record JBAMAX010001493.1, on the reverse strand, counting down.
ATTTTGCTTCACCTACTCGAAACAAAATACCTTCTGATAAATAATCTTTATATTTTTTGTACAATTCAGGTGGATTTGATGGAAAACATGTTGCCAAAATAATCGCAAATAGAACACGTATTTGATATGGATGAGCAGTAATAGCATCTTCTAAAGTATGATCCCAGTGCAAATCACTTTCCAACAAATTCAATTTTTGACATACATACCTCTCGATAAGTTGCACGCAATACGCCAATCACTGTTCTCAGTGATTGAAACGATGTTGAACCTCGAACATTGATTAACTAACAACAATACCAGTTTTTGTATATATGGCAATATCCACACAAAACCCATATTCATAAAAATGCATATATCTCACGAACCAATACACACAAACACATTGAATTAGGCTTAAAACCTCCGTATTGACAGCTTTTAACATACGCAAAAATCAGATTTGAAATTCATCGACGCGTTCATGACAACATCCGTAACACGTAAAACATAAGTTTATTTTATATATATAGATAATTTTTTAAATATCACACGTTTAAAAGAAAAAAGTAAAAAAGTTTTTTTAGGTTATTTTGGGTCGAGAAACACGAAAATTACAACCTTTTGAGTGATCACAGATTAAGCTACTTTTCGCTCTAGGACTCTTAGTAATGATTTTGACTTAAGCACCGTTTTCGATATTTTTTGAAAAGCCTGTTTTTGGGTATTGCTTTCACTTATTCATGAATATCTCGTGAACAATTCTCTACAAATCTTACCCAATTTTAAATATCTTAGATTTTAAATGTTCGTAAAAGAAATCTCTTTCGGCTTAGCAAAATTAAAAACAATTTTTTTGTTTATAAATAGCTAGCTTAAAAAATATTTTTTGAAAAGGATCGAAAATTACACTTTTTTGGACTTTGGTTGCTTGTCACTTCAATATCTTTTACTTAATTTGTACATATCGTATATCACTGTAAAAAGCTCATCAATACCATTCGATCTAGTTGTCTTTCAGAAATATTGACGAATAATTGAGATAAGTGCTCAAAAATACCTCATGGAAATATATTTATGTGCATTACTTCAATTACATTTATTTTTTGAAAGATAGCTTAATTTATTAATTATTATTATAATTATAATTTTCTGTTTAATTTTTTGTTATGAGCTTTAAAAAAAATACAAATTAAATTTTTTCTGTGAATTAACATTCCTTAATACGAAAAAAAAGGATGGAGCTTTTCTCCATAGTCAAAAAGTATACATGCATAGCTCTATTTTTCTTAAAAAACTAGTAGATATTGTTTATTTCCAGAACTTAAAATAATGCCAGTTAGATATTTCTTTCAATTCTTGTTACATACCCTCAAAATCATCGAAATTATACGTCTTCCATCAAATCCAGAGTTTTTTGCTCCCTTTTTATAAATATTTAAAGCAATTGTATAATGTAGTACATGAGCCTTGGCATACCATTGATATAATATGGTTTGGTAACAATAAGAATTGATTCGGATCTAGTATTTTTGAAAATTATCGTGTAATAAGTATCTAACTGCCGGATAGCCCATTTAGATCTTCTAATTTCAGGAAATGAGCCCCTGCCTTTTTTTATGGAGTAGATTTCTAGATTTTTAAAAAAGTTTGTGATGCCTTATTGAAATTATGAAAATTTTAACCACTTTTAACCCAGATAATAGGATGCTTTTAATCCTACCCTGCTCTTCGTGCTATTTTCAATATACGCAAGTATTTTGTGATTTCCTCTTCGAAAAATAATTGCCGTTTTTTAATTTGAAATGATTGCTTTTGTAATTGTTAACGACTCTTGAAACTTTGTTAGCAACTTTATAGACCTAGTGGAGCTCCTAGAGCTAATATGTTAACTCTCTATGCACATATAATTATTTGCTATGAAAAGTAAAAATTTTCCTAGACTTAACCTTACCTTAATTGACAAAAGAAAGAAGATTATTTAAGAAAAACGGACACAAACGGTCAGGGTCGTGGAGAGAATATCCGGGCCCCGAGGGAAATCTCGGATCCGGACCCCTATCAATTTTTCTTACTTCATGATGATTTGATAAAATCATAATAATGCATTTCATAAAACTCCAATGCAGATCTAAAAAAAACTTCTCGAATGACCCTCGAGTTTGGGCCCCTCTTAGAGCTCCGGGTCCGGGGAAAAAGTCCCCTCTCGTCGGGCCTGTAAACGGTGTCTCCAAAAATCTGCATACTCAAAATTATATATACAAAATAAAATGTATGCATATATAATAACTTCCATGATGTATGTTTCTGGAAAAAAATTAGTTAGTTAGTGTTACGTGTGTAAGGCATGCAGGTGACGGAACCTTTTAGTAAACTTATGTGCGCAAAAATGAACGATAAAAATGATCGATTGATTACAGTAATACACTAAATTCTGAATTTATATGGCATCTATCTGCCATATTACATCGATATTTTTTTCTGACCATCGATATTTTTATTTCGATTATCCAAAAATACTTCTGTATTCCTGCAACATCCTCAGAAAGCGGGCGCATGAGTAGCAAGGTTGGCATTGTAGAGTGCGACAAGAGGAGTTCAAATAAGTTTAAAGATTATGAGACTGCAATTCCGACTGGAACAGAACATATTTTGTTATAATTTACAGGCTCACAAAAAAAAGTGGTGTTAACTTTACATGTGACAGAGGAACCCCTTGTGGACTTTGGACAACTGAATCCAAAGTTCAAAAAACCCCGATCCAATGGTTCTTAGATAATATCTAACTTATCTCGTTTTATGGCCCACTCTAAATAAATTTAAGCATTCAAAAAATAGCCGCCCCACGTACTTCGATGTATCGCAACATCGATGTATCGTTAAAAAAGATCGAACGTAACTATTCTACAAAAATTCCATCCTTAAAACTTTGTAAAGCTGCTATTTAATTAAAACATAAAGCAGCAACCCCCAACCAAATTTTTAAAAGTTAAGGTTAAAATAAATACTTATCTTTAAAATTTTAACCGAATAGCTTTGGTGCTAAATCGAATGAAATTGTGTTAACAAAAATTTTAGTTTTAAACAAAAAATAGTATTATGTTTCTAAACCTTGTAAAATTAGATGGATATACGCTAAAATTATCTTTAAAGCTCTACCAAAAGTAGCTATAACCTCCTAAAAAAGTATTACAGTATAATTTGCTTAGCTGCCTCGATACTTAGCTGCATCGTCAAGATAAGTGCCTCAAATTCACTTTCTGCTGCACAGAAAGTCAATTTTATATGAAATATTTTAAGTTAGCAGCATTGAAGATAAGTGCATCTGACACATACGTGCCTCCTACCGTCAGATTTTTTTGGACATTTTTCGTAGAAAATATTGCATTTAGCTGCGCCATCTAAGGGAAACTGCCTAATTTTTAAAAACATATGTTGATATTCGCTGAGAATGTCATTTTGTGCTTTTTTTCTGCGCATCTCCGTTATTGGCCTTACAGTGAAACAAAAGTTGCAAATAGTAAAGGCGATCAATAATAAAGTTGCAAAAAGAGAACTCTGCCCAAAGTACAAGCTGCTCAAAATGACGACATAGCCGCAGCTACCTACATGCACGAAGTATTGCCTAATTTAATAAGGAGCTTTGGTCCAAATAATATCTTTAATTGTTACGAAACTGGGCTTTTTTATCAATCCTTGGCTCCAGACAATAATGCAGTGATGAGGAAATTGATAGTGATGATGGCAGTGAAATTGATTGTCCATTCTTTGCGCTAAATTACAAGAATTTTTTTAAAATCTTAATGAATTAGAAGAAAAGTCTCTTACACTAAGCATAAAAACTGCCACACAGAAGAAAATAACCGACTTTTTTAGATAGTGACATTGTGACAAAAAAGTTACCGGAATTTCCAAATAAAACGCAAAATAGTTAATCTTTTTTAATATTTATATGCCAACGCATCTTCCAATCTTCGAAACATTTTTTAAGTATAGGCTTTGGCTGGGATGGCATTCAGCTCTCTCATCGCATTCTGTTTTATGGTCGGTATGGAGTCAAAAGGGGTTTCCGAAGTGGAGTTTAGGAAAAGTCGCACGGGGCCAGATCTCGACTGTACGGTGCCTGGCCAATGATATTTATCAAGTTTTTCCCTTAAATGCTTTCACAATCGTGGCTCGATGAGACGGCACATTATGGTCGTGCAAAATCCACGAATTGTCTGCCCACAATTGCGGCCGAAACGATGGACTCGTTCACGCAAACGTTTCAAAACAGTCACATAATACTTCTTATTGACCGTTTGTCCCTCTGGAACGTATTTATATTGCACCAAACCACGAATATCAAAGAAAACCATGAGCATCACCTTGATTTTTGAGCGACTGTGGTGTGGTTTTTTCGGTTTAGGTTGGTTTTTTCAAGCAATTTGGACGATTGTTGACTTGTTTGCATCTCGTACTTGTAGACCCATGTCTCATCACCAGTTATGATGCTTCCCATAAAGTTTGGATCAGAATTTTCACGATCCAGCATGTTCATTGCGATCTGCATCCGATACTTTTTTTGAAGAAAATTCGGAACAAGACATGTTGAGCTCCCGAGCTAACTCTCTAACACAATCTCTATGACGATTTTCGAGCACGGTTTCCCTTACTTTTTCAAAGCGGTGGTAGAGGTGGAGGACCGGGCGGAACGAAACGGGTCTTCTACGGTCTCCCGTCCATCTTTAAACACTTTATACCTCTTGTGCTTTCAATAAAACAGAATCCCCATAAGCTTTCTGCAACATTCGGAGCGATTTCGCATACGAAATATCGTACAAAACACAACATTTGAGAAAAACTGAAGTTTATTTGGTTGTTTCTTAAATTAATGATAAATATTGTAATATGAGTACATATTAATGATGAATTTTTGTTTGATAAGCGTTAAATTGTCTAAAAAATTCATAACTTTAAGTTTCTTAGCAAAACTACTCGCCAATAAAAAAAAACAAAAAAATTTAAGTTAGCTGCCTTTTTAGGATAGCTGCCTCGTAAGTCAGTGCAAACTATTGGAGGCAGCTAAGCAAATTATACTGTAAATAATTTGGCGCCACAGCAGCGCCACCTGGTGAACTGAGGTCAGTCAGGTGAGTCAGGTCAGGCCCTGTGTGGTGCGCTGCTCAATATGCGCTTACCAGGCGGAAATGTTTCTAATTTGCCGCCCATTGAATCCGCCACTGGGCAGAGCTGACCAAACTGCAGCTTGCAGATACAGATACCAAACGATCGTTGCCGATCGTCATTCGGCTTGGCACTTCGGCATTTCGATCGGCCGCGATGGCTTCGAACCCGAGGTTTGCTGCTCAATGTGGCCATTGCGATTCATTCAGTTGCTTTCGCGCCGTTTCAAAGTCAACAAGCGGCCGATTGCCGATTGTCAATTATCGTTGCCGTTGCCGCTTCCGCTCCCGTCGTCTTTTGTCGTTGCGTCTCTCTTGTCTCTAAATGCGTTTTAGTTTTTGTTTTTTTTTGGTTTTGTTTTTATTTATTTTGTGTGTGTCTTTGCGGTTTTCTACAATAGTTGTGCTTGTTGTTGTTGTTGTTGATTTGCTTTTTATTTTTATTTGCGTTTTTCTGTGCATGTTCAGGCATTTGAAACATAATTGCTTTGTGTGAATTTTCTCGCGCGGTTTCCTAATCCCAACAACAACTACAACAACAACAACGGCAGCCGTCGTCGTCATTCATAACGCTACACAGGGCAGAGCAGAGCAGGGCAGCAAAAGTGAGTATCCAAGTATCCAGTCCAGCATTTGGTGGAACAATCGGCATAAGTGGGACTCTTGTGTCAAGGAGTTGACAGTTAAAACGATGATTTGGCAGCTTTATATGGACAGCGCCCTGGGCGGTTTGTCAAGCCAAAGATAAATAAATAGATACTTTTTTTTTTTTTTTGTGTTATGCCTCACTAGAGACAGTGACGTAGATAAATGGCGTAGTGCGTTGAAGGGATATGGCAAGTAGCCTACAGAGGCACATATTTTGGTGGGCTTAGGTTGGTTGAAGTGGGATTAGTTTGGAAGAGGCTGGGGCTTGATAAGGTAAAGTTATATTTAGGGTCATGGATTAGTGGGTAATAGGCTGGCAAAAAAATAAAAACTTTCCCACTGGCACCCTTTATATATTATTTAAAAAGGTAGATGATCTAAGATCGTAAAAAAGAATAAGAGTTGCATATTCCTATAACGAAATCTCTTACAATGAATTATTCCATATTACGAAATTTCGAAATTCTTTTGAAGGAATTCGCTATAGAAAAATTGGATTGTAATAAAAGAGAAAGAGAAAAACAAGAAGAAGAAAGCTATATAGAATACAGATTTTTACGACATGAGTTGACTAAGGCCTAAGACTTACACAAAGACAAGGTTGGGAAAAGGAAAAATTGATCGACGATGCTTGAGAAAGCCTTTTTCCAAAAGAGTTAGAAGATAAATAATATTATAGGTTCCAAAAAATATTGTAGATTCAACAAAAGACTCTTAGGGATGTTAATTTTTCTTGAAAATTTCTTAGATTGGCAGATATGCTTTAAAGAAGTAACAAAAGCAGTAAGCACTCTCTACCAATGACCAAAATTAGACCGACAGGATTGTTTGGGCATGTTTGAATGTTCCAGTCAAAAAACGTTGTAGTGGTCAGGTACCCATTAAAAGATAGGAAATTTTTAATAATTGGAAGTGCCACAAAAGACTTTAGGGAACTCAACTTTGCTCGAAAATTTCTTAGATTTGCGGATGTCTTTTTAAGAAGTAGAAAAAACAAGAAGCATCCTCTAACAAAAGGAGGGACTGACAATATAGATTAATGCTGAATGAAACCCTTTCTCAGTCAAAAAACGTTTATCAGAGATCGTTTAAAAGATTGAAGAATACAAAAATTATAATAGTTGCAGCAAAAGACTTTTAGAGATCTTAAATTCCTAGAAAATTTCTTCGATTTCGACGTTTTTTTGTTGGGGATTCAATAAAGAGGCATTTGGACAATTATTATATGTAATTCCCATAGGGTACATTATAAAGTCAAAAATTAACCAAAAGCTTTGAGGTCGCAAATCTTTTTTTATTTATTGTAAACAAATTTGGCATTACAATTTTTTTCTTTTTAATTTACTGAGCAGTATACCAATATTAGTAACATCGATTCATCAATATTTTTATTTCGATTACCAAAAAATACCTCGATATTCCTGCAACATCCACAAAATGTATAAACTTTACATGCGACAGAGGCACCCCTTATGGACTTTATCTCGTTTTATGGGATTTTTTGGTGGTTATCCATAGCCCATGTGTAAAGCAGTTTCTTGGACATGGGATTTGGCTGCTCAAAAGCCATAAGGGATGCCTCTGGCACTAGTTTACTTTACACCACTTTTCTTTTGTATAACCTTTTGGATTGCTATTTATTATTTCTTTGCCTATTTTTCTATGAAATATAATTTATTTCGAAATCTATATTTTAAAATACTTATATAACCAAACCAACAACATTAAAAAAATAGCCGCAAGATTAAATTCGTTGTATCGAAACATCGATGTTTTCCATATTTTTTAACTTTGATGACCAACATCGATGTTTTTCCGTAACTAACCGATATTATAGCCCCCATGTTTGGTGCTGCCCATATTTTTTGTTTAGCTGTGTAATAAAATCCAAATCTATATTGTTTTTAGAAACGGGCGTCTTTAATTAAATTTCAATTAGCAGAACTGTGTGAGATATGATGATATCAATGGAATTGTGATCTGATTATTTTAAATAAGCTTTTTGGCTTAGCTGCTATGTCATAATTTAAGTAGTTCAGTTTTAGGCCGAATCATTATTTTTGCACAATATTGTGTTCTATGCTCCAACAGGAGATAAAGCAAATCACATATATATCTAGAACAAATTTATTAGTCTCCCAGTTCGTCTAAAAAAAATAGTAAGCGTTGTCCGATAATGCCTGTCGTTGATAATTACCATGAAAATGAGGGCCGCTCTTAAAATTGTATAAATCCTTAATTTTGCTGGGAAATACTCTGTTTCAAAATTGGACTCCTCACGGAATCTGATTTTTTAACAAAAGTATTAATAATTATCCAATTAGCTAATTTGAAAAATTTAATATTGCTCATCGTTGATAATTATCAATAAAATAAGCCTTTCTTAAATTATCTACAAATAGTAAGTTTTTCCGAATGCAATATAAATTCTTAATATTGCTGTGGGCTAAATTTCTGTTCTAAATTTCGACTCCTTAAGGAATATGATTCTTTAACAAAAATTTTAATAACTAAATAACTATCCAAAGAGCTAATTCTAAGAATTAAAAACGTTATTGAATATTTCATTTAAGGTATTCACGGTTGCTGTTGAGTTAAGGCGTTGCAAAGTTGCGCAAAAACTCAACAGGCTAAAGTATGAACAACCTTTTTGTTAGTTTTTCCGTTGAGTTTGTACTTCTTCTTTGCTCATATGGTTTACATTTTAAATTTGATGCATTTAACTTACTATATCTAACCTCAATATGCGAATTTTTTGTAACACTTTCCTTAGCTTTCCTTTTTCCTTAAAATAGGGCTTGGATTCAAAAAATTGTTAAGCTAAGTGTTAAAGCTAACACAAAAATATATTTATAGATATTTTTGAATTTTAGATTTAGTTATAATCCAAGAGAATCTTACAGTGAAGTGTTAGTCTAATCTAAAAGAATCTTCATGAACTTTTATATGTTGTAATTGCTCTTTTATTATATTTAAATTTTATTATATTCAATTTTACAGAGGGTCGTTTAGGTCTAAAATTCTACAGATCTTTTACTTAGAGTTAAAACTCAGCTCTGCACTTTTCGTTGTTGCAAAAGTTCTCAATAGCATGCATGAATACCTTAATTGATGATAATTATTTATTGGATTAATCCCAAAGTTAAGCTAAGAGTTGTAACTCAGTTCTGAACATTTTGTTGTTGCAAAAGTCAACTCAACTCTGCAGCATGCGTGAATACCCCAATTGATGATGATATTTTCTTTATCTCTCAGTGGAGCATAGGCCCTCGAATGCCCTAATTACTTCATGATTAATTGTTGACTATTGTATATATAGCATATCTAAGTAAACAGCTGTCAACGTTTACATGCATTATGTATTTAAGAAAACCCTTTAAATATATTTATGTTTATGTATTTTCTTATACAGCTGTATACAATTTAGAGAAAAATTTGAGGTGAAAATTTATGTTGTTGCGTCAGCCGCGATACCAAAATCAAGATAAACTACCGACCAAAAAATTATGCTCTACTATTATGCAGTACTTCGAATTCTTATTTTTTTGGGTAAATGTCTTTTCCTACTTGTAACTAAGAGAATACATTAGATTTTCCAACAAACAACTAACACCTTTTAAAAATGAATTTGCCCTTCCAAAATTTCAAGATTATTCCATATTATTGGGTTCTGAAAGAATTTAGACAAATTGGTCTATGTTAATTATTTGTTCAAAAAGTTTTCAATGTTTATTTTTTTTGAGAAGTTATATAAAAATCTGAAGTTTTTATCTTACAGTAGATGCATGAATGATGTTTCACCCTTGCACCCTGGTAGTTAAGGTCACCCCATACCTGACTCATTTTGTTAATTAAAAAATTAACTTTAATTATGTTTAAAATATATTTATATTATTGCTTATTATTATTGCTTGCGCCATCTAGCGGCCACACTTACTAGAAAGATAAATAATGAAGATATAAAAACCGTTAATATAATAATCAGAAACCGAACAATTTTACTCGTTTTCTTTATGCGTACTCCGAAAAATGTTTCCTTAGACTTTTATTTTTCTATTTAATTACTATAAATTCGTATATTTTTCTCATTATCCTGATAAATTTCCCTGTTGCATTGACGGGACATTTTTTTTTGTTAAGTACAATACAGCTGACATGGTTGCCACAGCTCTGTAACTTCTTATTGTTTAAATTAAAATTTCCTTAAAATATGGCTTGTTCTTAGATGCGTCAAACTGCTCTATTTCTATATTTATAGATATTTATCGATCACATCGAAAAATCCTTTTGTACACATACTCTTTCATTTTCGTAAAGAAAAAATCGATTTCTCGACCAAATTTGAAAGAACCTCTCCTTGAATATTGCTAGTTCTTTCTTATTTTTAGATTTAAATAAAATTATACAAAAATAATACTTCAACAAAATATTTATTGAAATAAAGCACGAGTTAGCTTTTTTTGTTAGAAGCGAAATTTTCACTGTGTAATGTGGCAATCCTGTCGCAATTATTGTTTTGTGAAAAAATTAGTTCTGCTATTTTTTGACTAGAGTCAAAAAAAATAATTCAAAATAATTCTTTAAAAATATCCAACTTAAAATTGGCATAAATATAATCTAAGAATATCAAAGCATATTTAAAAAATTATATCCGCATAAAATTCATGATTTAAAATGGATTCCGCCTACTTACAGAAAGTCAAGATGAATTGATTTCATTATTTATATTAGTATCAATAAAATAATAATAAATAATAAAACACCGAGTACCGAGTATTCAGTTGAAATTCAATTATTTTTATCTCTTATCAAGGGAATAAAAGCTAATAAATTAATTTTTAATTCTATTCAAGCTCCTAATCATGAATTTGACGAAACTGTAATTAATTTTGTATATTTTGGTGTATGAAGCACAAAAGTTTTAGAAACTTTCAGAAATAGTTCAATTCTATTAAATTATATATATTTTTTTTTAATTATTGATACCAATTCAATTTGGTATTTTTTTTTTGCTATTGTCGGAATGGTCAGTCCGGGAAATAATTATTATTATTATTGCCGTTTTTTAATTTACACTGGTGGCAAAAATTCAAGTAAAATTTTAGGATTCGTTTTCCAGCGCACAACGAGAAGTTCTTTTACGGAAGCTCCACAAGTTCTCAGTTTTTTTTATTTATTAATATTAATTAAATTTTGTATTTTTTACCTATTGTTGAAATAGTCAGTCAGGGAAATTATTATTATTATTACCGCTTTTTAATTTACACTGGTGGCAAAAATCCGAGTGAAATTTTTGGATTAGTTTTTCAGAGCTCTTCGAGAAGTCCTTTTTACAGAAGTTCCACAAGTACTCACTTTTTTATTTTTATTTATTGATATCAACTAAATTTGGTATTTTTTCCTATTGCCGAAATAGTCAGTTAAGCAAATTATTATTATTATTACCGAAATTATTATTATATCCGATTTTTAATCTTGACACTGGTGGCTGTACCTTTTAAAAATTTAAAACCGAGAAATGTCTGAGGGCAAATATGACAAAAAAGGCTTTTATATGTAAGCTATAATCAGTCCTCACGAAATACCTAAAAAAAGTAATTTAAAATAATTATCGATTAAGATCTAAGAATATATAAAAATTATTTCCCTATAAAATGAGTATTTGTTTAAACCTATTTTGCCCATTCATTTTAATTCCCCTTGCAACAAAACATTCAGTTTTAAACTACATGAAAAATTCGGTTTGATTAAATTGGGAGCAAAAACCCGAGTAAAAATTTCGGATTCATTTCCAAAACGCCGCGATAAGTTCTTTTTACGGAAGTTCTCAGTCTTTTTTGGTATATTTTTTTCCTATTGCCGAAATAGTTAGTCAGGGAAATTATTAATTAATTTCTTGTAAAAATGTAAAAACGAGAAATGACTGAGTAGAAATATGACAGAAAACGGCTTTTATATGTTAGCAGTCCTGACGGAATACCTAATTTCGTAAAGGAATAGGGCTATACAAAGTCTTCTTCTAACATTTTAAGGACTTCCAGTAAACTAAATGGGAAGCGTCGTTGAAGATAATTCCGAAACAGCTCTTCAGTGCTCTCAAAAAGATCTGCTGAAGGTATAATATATATTTTTTTGACTTATGACAAGCAAAAATGGATTTTCGTTGTAAGCTGTTGTTGTCTATAAGCTTGTTGAAAATTATTATTTATTATTATTATTTTTGGTATGATTTGTTGATTGATCGTTAAATCCCCCTGCCTACACCCTTGACATTATACATATAAATGTTTAGCTATAATAAACTTTCATGCCCCTATAAAGCAGGCGCCCACTAAGGCACAAACGCTTCGAATACCAAATACTTTTAATACACTGCCAAAGAGCATATGTGCTAATAGTAGATGTATAAGCTATATTCGAATTTTTCTTATTTAATATATTCCAAATGTTTTAAAACCAAGTATTACTTTTATAAAGAAGCATTTCATAACTTTAGAGATCTAGAAAATTTGTATTAATTCAAGATACCGACGTTCGGATTCGGCTTTAAACTGTAGGTCTCTTCGAACAGTTGTTAATAGAGATTCTCATGCCCCTTCTGGGGTGACTGAAAAAATAGTCAGTCAGGGAATTATATATTTTAGTGTATTTTATATATTTAATACCTACAAGAAAATTTTGTAATTAATTTTAAAGTAAATGCTCATAGAGAAATGGAATATATGGGCAGTATGCACTTTTACTCTTGTGCACTTATGCCCGATCTCGACCCTTGACTATGAGAAGCAAAATTGTGTAATTAATTTTGAAGTACTTACTCATAGAGCAGTATAATATGTTGGCAGTTTTCGCTTTGTTGGGCATAAATGCAAAAGAGTAAAAGTGCAAACTTGGGCACAACTTAAAATTGGCAGTTATGCCCGACTTCGCAGAACATTTTTGCTGTAAAGAGTGCTTCATGAAGCGCCAATATCTTAAAGTTCTAATTACTTTGCAATGGAAGATCTCCCGAGAAATATCCAAATCTCTATTTATTATGTTTTAAATATAATTTTTCTAAAGAAAACTTTTTTTTAGTAAAGAGAGAGTCATAAACAGCTTATTATTGTTAGTTGGGTAAAAGGGAGGACTCTCTGAAATGTTTTTCCGTCTCTTCGCTGACAAAGTGTCTTTAAGATCCTATAAGATAAGGCGCTTGATATGCTCTTAACTGTTCTGGATAGAGTCGCCTCCTAACTATAAGCTTCACGGCAAGGGTATTTTATTAGATGGAGAAAATTCGAAAAAAAATAAACAATTAGTACCTATAAGGAAACTCTGGCACTATATGGTGACATCTTAACTCTATACACCCTAATGATGATGACACTTAATTGCTTTAAGAGCCCTAGAAGACCACAAAAATTTAACCTCATCTAATGACTACAGCGTAAGGGCATTTTTGCTTCGTTATTCCCAAGTTGGTTTTTTTCTTAAACGTTGCATTTGTAGCTCTTTGGCAAAAGCTACGATAGAGCTGAGACCGACCAGGCCAGGCTAGGCGGCCAAGCAGACCAGACTAGACCGGACCAGGCCCGGCCAGGCCAGGCTAGCCAATCGGCTTGACCCTTGCAGACATTTGAAGTCTGGTGCTTGCAACTGGTGGCCAGTGGCCACTATCCATCCACTTGCCACATGCAACAACTACCATAAAAAGTAGCTGGCAGTTGAACATTTATGGCTAGCCAAGTGGACAGCTGCCGTGTTTAGAGTAAACCCAACACCGCCACATTAATCAAGAGCCGATACCAACTTGGAGCTACTGGGACTACTGCCTCAAAGTATCCAACAGATAAACTTTGACATGACCAAAGTCAGCTTCACATCTAACCAATGTTGTGAGAGAGTCTCTCGCTGTGTCTAGACAGAGTTGTGGGCAATATGAAGCGATCTTCATAAATCAAAAACCATGATCAACGGCGTCGTCCAGTGGCAGTCAACGGCGTGGATCGTTTGGTTTTTTTTCATATTGATTTATCGCCTGGACGCCTTGTTGCGGACAAGTTAATTGAAAACGAGGCGTGACAGTGAAATTTGCCGCCGCACGCCAGCCCAGTCCCAATCATTTTTTCCCATTTCCAAATGTGCCACTAAACTGACAGATTTGGCCATAATCATAAAAAAATACCCAAAGACAAATAATAAAGTTGCAAAAAATAGAAAAAAATCAAACGAGCTTGGAAAATAAGTTGCCAACTTTAATTTATTGTGACATAACGGTATAATCGGACATAAATTATTGATAAGACCCAAACGGCCATAAAAGTACAAGACAGTTGGCTTAAACTAGCCAACAACAAAAAACCAAGACAAAGACAAGTAAATGCCAAAAAAAAAAGAAATAGTTAATAGTTAGAATGCGAAGAAAGACGCATTTTCTACACTCTATTTTCGAGAGAAAAGAAGCAAAGCTTACCGGGGACATGTCAGTTGGGGAAATGCTAAGGTTCGTCTCCGAATCCAGGGTCACAATTGGCCTAACACGTCGGGATTCTAAAATATTTGAGGTTATGTACCAAAAATGTTTTTTTGACGTGACAACGTCTTAAATTAGGTTTGTATGGGTGGCACCATTGAAAAAGTCTAACGATAACCGTAACGATAAGTCTAGCGATAAATAATCGTAACGATAAGTGGCATTTTTATTTTTATTGTATGGTTACAATTTGTGACATGAGCTATTGACATGTATGTGGCGCTACTAACAATAGATGGCGCCATAGGGTAAATATGTTTAGCAATCAAACGCCATGATTGTTAAATATGCATTATATTTTTATGAATATATAATAATATAATGAAAATGATGCGTCAAAGTGTGATGTCTTTTAGCGTGAGACAAAAGTGAGATAGCGATGTTAAACGCTTCGATAATCTTTCGTGCCGATGGCAACAAAACCAAGAGTTTATGGCACTCTCGCCTATCGGCAATGCAGATGGCGCCACAGTGTAAATATGAAAATCAGCTGTTCGTACAAATTGGTGCCACGTGCATAAAATAATATAGAGTACAAAAATGAATCGTCAAATTAAAATTATTTACTACTTATTTGTAAAATTGGGCAAAAAATAGAGAGGAGGCAAAGCTGATGGGAAAAACTCGGAGTATGTGGGTAAACTTTAGGTTTATGTACGACTCTTAAAAAGAATTAATATCGCAATACATTTTGCGGAAAATGATCAATTTTGTGCAATTCTTATTTTCATTCAATTCCTTGTTCCTATTGTGCAATTTAATAATATTCATACCAATAAATATTCTACCGAGAAAAAGACGTTGTCACGTAAAATCTTCGCCCGTAAAACCGACTTTACAGGCAACAGTTTTTTCTACTTTTGAGGTTATAAACATGGTGCAAAAAATTGTTGTGATTTATGTCTCCAGTTACATCATTTAGTATCTCTCTTAACCTTTATTTTAAGACTTCAAGAGATCAATTACGATACGTGATAAGCCAATTCTGATTCCCTAACCCTTACCTTTCCTTTTACCTTCCAAGTTGGTGTTATCTTGCTTTCCAGGATTTATTTAACGTGATATGTGACTACAATGGTCTTAAAATCACGAAGTCCGTGCGCTCGGATTTGTTTCGACAAATGGGCGGCCCTTTTGAAAGCAAATATTTCCGTCGCTACCAATATAGAGGGCACTTCTGTTCTGTTCCACTTTTAGTGTGATTTGAGGTCTATCTAAAATCTCTGCGTGATCTCTGGGTCTCGGCACCTGGTTGATATTGACGCAACGCCATGACAAGCGAAAAGCTTTACCCGCATTTGGGTAGTAAACCACAGCCACCAAGATGCTCCCCAAAGGGCCATACCCAACTGAGTTGGTCAGCACAGAATAAGTTCTGTGGGGCTCCTGACCAGATAAGCCCTGGTAGATGCTCCTCGCCAAAAGACAATCCCAATTTAAACTCCAAGCAGTTAAGGGTTATCCCTTTATGTTTCTCTAGTATATCCTGGGGACTCAGCTAAACGTATCAACCCTCTACTGATATACTTTAAGAAATTCTTGTTGACTATCCTGTTCCAAGTCCTGTGCGTAATAAACACTAGCCTCTTCCAAGGCTGGTCATTTGGTCCCCCATTAGTTGCCTTTTACTACAAGCAGGGGGGAGCTCGGGGGCTGTGGCAGTATTTTCTTCCCGCCGCCACGCGGGGATCGAAGGTGTTATATGTTGCCTTAGAAATGCTGTACCTGCATGTGTACGAAATGCTCTTGTTCCAAAATATTTCGAGTTTCTTTAAGCATTTTAAGCAAATTCTATGAGTTTACCCCGAAACTGGATTCGTATTCTAAGAAGCGCTGGGCAGTCGCATAGCAGGTATTGGATGCTGTCCGTCTCTTCCTCATCTCAGTAGCTGCGGCAGAAATCGTTACCCACTCACGTTCCCCATCACGATCGTTACCCACTCACGTTCTCCATCACTATCGTTACGCACTCACGTTCCCCATGACGACTTCTGCCGCAGCTGCAAAGATGAGGAAGAGACAGAAAACATCCAACACATGCCAGAGACGAAGCCAGTTTCTGGGTAAGCCAATCTTTGAGGTACCCAGATCCTCTAGCCTTTATGCCGCTATAAGCAGGATCTGTCTGTTTTCGTCGAATCCTCCAAATGGTTTCGCAACATGAGAGCCTTAGGCGATTATAATATGATTGGATGTAGAAATGTACTGCGGCCCAAGTGGATTGTACCCCCTTCATGGCTAGAGCTCTCCCAAAAGTCCTAAGAGCTGCATGTATTGCAGTATTTTGTTTGGACTTATAGTAACAACTGTCTCCGGTAGGAGAACGTACATGCCCAGGATCTTGTTTCTTTTACCGGCGAGTGCGATGAAGTTTCTTCCTCTATGCTACAGAAGCGACATAGTCTACTATCCACTGTGCCAAATTTGTTTAAGTGGCTGCAAAGCCTACAATGTCCCGTCAGAGAGCCCGTCATGATTGAGGGTTTTTAACTGTTTAAGCTCTGGTATCTGTGCCCAGTGAAGCAGTCGTTTTTTATTCTCCTTTATTCTCAGTAGGTCTCGCACCACGTGGTTACCAATCCCACAGTGTGGTTCAGAACCGATTAGTGGTGTTGCTGCACCGGTTCTTGCAAGTTTATCTGCCAGTTCATTTCCAGGAATATTGTTATGTCCTGGAACTCATCTAATCGTGAGCTTATTCCTGGATCCTAAATTATCCAGTGACGTTTTCACTTTTTTAACCAGCCTTGATTTAATCTTGGTTTGCTTAATACCTTTATGGATGCTTGACTATCAGACAGGATGGAAATATCCTTGTCATGGTAGTTCTTTTGCAGATTGAATTCTGCACATCTTCCAATAGCACACACTTCAGCTTGGAAAATGCTGGTGGGTCTGCCCCAGGCCACTTCCTTGATCAGTGATTGATCCGTCTGTGTACCACTTTGTTGTATGTGGTTTCATAGGGTGAATTGCCGCAAAGAGAGTTCCAAGCCTCTTTTGTGCTGAGTTTGCAAGCATCTCATCCCTTGGCTGCAGAAGCATAGGCATATCCTTTGCTAGATCTGCAGCATCTTTCTTGATGAGGCTAAAGTCATTCCCTATCTTTCCAATTCTTATTAATGTGACTTTCCGCCTCATATCGACAACAATATGTATTGGTGTGAAGACATGTGCGCATAGCTGCTGTCCTACATGCTAAGACACGCTCTTCTACCCCAGGCTATGGTCCCATACGTTAGCATGGGTCTGACAACCATGGGGTATAGCCATCTTAGTATTCGTGGCGATGTTCCCCACGACTTCTCGGCAATACTTCTACATGTAAAGAGAGCCCTTGAGCACTTATTTATCATGTTATCTACATGAGTCTTGAATTTAAGCTTGGAATCAAAGGTCACTCCAAGATACTCCTTTCTATACTGCATCCCGATAGGGTTACACTTCTCATTCTTCCAAGTTTATACTTCCTTGTGAAGGGTACAATGACAGTCTTGGCGGGGTTGAGACTCAGGCCTGCCTTTTTACACCAGACATTGGTTTCTTTGAGACCTAGCTGGACAATGTCGCAGAGTGTTTTTCATACTTGCCTCTTGGTATGATGACGATGTCATCAGCATAGTCTTGACATAGTACGCCTCTGCTCGTTAGTCTCTCCAGCAGCTCATCTACTAAAAGGCTCCATAAGAGGGTGATAATACACCGCCCTGAGGGCAGCCTCTTGTTGTTACTACTGTGGTGGATTGTCCCCCAATAGTTGCTGTAGCCTGTCTGGATGATAGCAGTGAAGCTTTCCATCTGCTGGTGGTTGTGTCTAGGCCCCTTCTGGCCAGTGATGCGTTGACAGCCTCGTGGGAGGCATTATTAAAAGCACCCTGTAAAGCCAGGAAAGCGCATAGTGCCACCTCCTTATGAGTTGGGGTCCTACCCAAGATAATAAAACAACATTTTAGACATATTTCTTTTTTTTACTTTTTTTGTAGAGTGTATTAAGAACTGATTGAATAAATTCTCTTAAATCCAAATATAATTGTTGCTTAAGAGCACGACGCCAAAAACTCCATAGCTAATACAAAACATAATTAGTAAGCCGGGTTTTGAGAATAATTCAATATTTGATAACGATTTCGGCATATGACGTGCTGCAAGCCAATAGAATACAGGACTTGCCGAAGCCAAAAGACGCAAGGATGCTTGAACCTCTCCAGCGAGAATGCAAATAATAATCAAAAGAGCGGCATGGAGCATAAAGGGCACTGTTTTGTGCTTCATAAGAACCAGCTTCCCGAAATAGACGTTACGAACTAAACCCAAGACATAGTAATAGCAATAATAATAGACGAATAGCAGCATTGGTAAAGCCAGCAGCAGATTGGACCAATATAAAGTTTCTACGTTCCAGCTGCGTAAATGTATGTAGAAAGCCGGAAAGGGCAGCGCATAGTTGCACCAAGGTGAACCAGCCGGAGTTATTTTAGGTTGATGGATAAACATCTCTGCCTGCTTTAGAACATTTACTTGCTGCTTGGATAATCTGCAGAAACTATGATAAGTGCAGACGTAGATGAAGACGACGAGCGACATTATGCAACTCATGGAAAACCTTAAGGCCAATTTGAAGGTCTTCAACAAGCGTTCTGAATTTGTTCGCAACACCAATTCTAGTCCAATGAGGTAAACCGGAAATATTAACACCAAAAGTCCATAGGCACGGCATAGACAGCAAGCGATCAAGGCGCCACAGGCACCAACATAATTATACTCCTTCATCGGTTGGGTACACTGCAGCATAAGATAGAAGCTTAGAAAAGTTAGCGTTGTCTCGGAGTAGGCGGCACTGAAGCAAATGGTAGCCGGATTGCAGCAAAAGATTACAGCGGCATACCAGCTTGTATTCGAATCCTTGAAAATGAGCTGAGTGAGCTTGTACAGCTGCTTGGCCGATTCGACAAAGAGCCATATATTTAGCACAACGCCCAAAAGTAGGGTTACCGTTTCCATGGACAGCGGCACACAATAAGCAATGCAAAACTCGGCCAAAAAGTGCACCAGCATGGGGAAGAGTGTATAAAAAGTTAGTCCATGCTCGTAGGAGTTCCAATCGCTGGCCACGTGTGAAAATGAATTTCCATTCCAATCGCGCAAGCCGCCCAGACTGTTAACGATAATCTTGTCCAGCAGTGCAGTTACGTTTGTTCCGCTCTCGGGCAATCGCAGTGCTCCCGGCTTAGTCAACTTGGCCAGCAACTGCAAAGCCAGCACCATAAGACGACTGACCAAGGCCAACTGTGGTATGTTCGACGTCATCTCCTAACGAGCTGTAGATAGTGAAATTTATTGGATATATTTTTTGATTTTCACTCGTGTGCTATCGGTATTCGTTGGCGTGTTATCGTTAAACAATTCGTATTTAATATTTGTTGTTTATTATTGAATGAAGTTTAGGATTATTTTGAAAAGATTAACATTCCCTGGCCTATTCCGATAGGTAGTTTTGGAAATTTAATTCACGTAACACTAAAATTTAAATCTTTCTCAATTTGTCAGATTCCGAATAAATTTAGAGAATTTTCTTAGGATACTTACGATACACTGCAGGCTAAGGAAACAACATTGGTATCTACGATTCTGACACTTGTAGGTTCTGTTAAATGAGGGAGGAATCCTCCCAACACATACTCACTGAGTGTGACGTTATCGCCAGAAGACGGGCATCCCTCTTCGGAGATTTCAAAATATCGATGCGCGATGTAATTCGACTAGAACCAACCAATTTAATTTATCTCCATAATTGGACTGGCCAAGGAGCTCTAGAGCTAGTAGGGAGCACAATAGATCCAAAGGGTCGCAGTGCAGTTTTCTCAACACAATTTTTTTGATTTGTCTGTATTAATGATGTAGGAACAGCTATGCATCATCTTTTCAGGCGTACCAAGATGTGTTCCCTGTAAGCACTAACAAAATAGGCTCAAAATCTCCTTCTACATTTTCATCTACTGAGGCTTTTCCGCATCTATATATCTAGAAAAAACGTACCTTCTATTGTTATCTTCTAATTGCTTGCTCCCACAGATCGTCCATCTGTTTGCTTGCAAAAGTTTTGGGGTTTCCGACATACTTTCTTTGTGGACCAACGTGACAGCCTCATCTCAACTCGTTTTTATGTCGGCGGTAATCGTCAACTTTTAAGGAAGTACCAACCTTTTTCTACGACATGGGCCCAAGTCTTAAACAGATGCTCATTCGGGGCCATCCGATATAGGGTTCCTTTGCCCCAAGCGGAAGAAACTATCTTGCCTCTAACCGGCATCAACAAGGCTTTGAAGGAACCCAGGCTCTCCTCCTTTAATCATGTTCAACCGAAATAATCAGCTGATTCGTACTTTTCAATCTTAAGCCTTTAAATGCTGACCTACAACTTCAAAACTCCGACTCTCCGAATCTCTTAGGTCTCCAAAAGAAACTTCGTTGCGCATATTTACTTACCTGACTGTAACTTGGTTCAGTGGGTACCCAAGTCCTTGGCCATTCTTCTTTTCCTTCTGTCTTTCCTTCATTTTTCACGGGGGAAGATCTTTTTTGCGTTGAGTCCCAAGCTTGCTACGAGTCCAGTAGAGACTCAGCCATTACCTAGCAACAACTTGCCTCTGTTGGAACCCAATGCCATCCTCACTCTTCACGTTGGGGGACTATTTTGCGGTTAGTTTTAAGGTTGTTAGGAGTCCGGCAGAGACTTTGTTGCCGTAACCTGGCACAAAGCCACGGCTCAGACGTATCCCAAGTCCTTAAGCTTTCCTCTTTACTTTCTTTCCTGCCTTCACTCTTCATGCAGGGTAATTTTTCTTGGGATAGTGTTAAGCTTGTTAGGAGTCCAGCAGAGACTGCGTTGCCGTAACGTGGCAAGAACTTGCCTCTGATGGAGCACAAATCCGTCATCTGTTCTCTTTTCTTTCTTTGTTTTTTTCCTTCATTCTTCACAAGCGGAGATATCTTTTACAGAAAGTCCTAAGCTTGATACGAGTCCAGCAGAAACTTCGTCGGTGAGTCTCAAGCTTGGTACGAGTCCAGCAGAGGCTTTGTTGCCATAACCTGGCCAGAACTTGGCTCAGACGAGCCCAACTTCTTCACCATTACTATCTTCTTTCTTTCTTGCCTTCACTTTTCATGTGGGGATCTTTTTGCGATGAGTCGCATGCTTGTTAGGAGTCCAGCAGAGACTGCGTTGCCAAGACCTCCACCCTAAACCATCTCTTAATATTCAGTAGGCTCGCATTAGTCCTTTACGTTTAAAGTGCTTTCTATAAAAGTCTTTCTTTGTTATTTACGGGAGGAGTGTTCGGTCAGCTAGCTCGCATGCGTCTTCGATATTATGAAGCTCTAGCCGAGCTTTTGGCTACATTCCTCACAAAGGTATTGAGAGGTTTAAAGCTTACCCGAAGTCCGTCGGCCTTATACTCGTACACGTTCAAGCTTAATAATCAGCTGGATCTCATGATTCATGAAGTTTAAAGGATTTTCGAAATGAGTCTTCCAACATTCTTCCACGCAACCCGGTAAGCAGTCCAAGCTTAACCGTCCCAAACTTGGCTTTGACGGAACTCAACACCCAAGCAGTAGCTCAATTAAATTTCGATATTCCTTAGTTAGAACTTAAAATATGCAGAAAATAAGTTTTCTATTGAATACGTCAATTATTATTATTATTAGCTTTATAAAGCCAGTTATGGAACTAAGCTTTAAATTGATTTTATATTTATGTAATGCATAAAGTTTTCATGATTTCATGAACTATATATTTATACATTTAGCATAATTCAGAGACTGGTTGGCTTGTCATAACCAAGCTTGTTAAGAGTATTAAAAAAATCCGAAAAACACAACAAAAAAATATCAAAATAAAAATAAAAATATAAAAGACAACAGCGCTTGCCGCATATAAATCATTCAGGCACCAACAACAATAAGAACGAATAAGCCAACTTGCAACTGCAACGATTTGCAGCATGGCCAGCCAGTTAGCCGGCCAGCCAGAGAGTTGGCTGCAAAGTATCTTTTGGATCTATTATTTGACTTTTATGTGCGCATAAATGCGGCAAGATGATGACGATGACGACGACGACGCGGACGAGGATTGTGAGTGCCCACCATAAAACAACAAAGAGCCAAACCAGACCAGACCGAACCGATCAGCCAGTTTTCTACCATTTAGACAAGTTTTTTGTTTCTGTTTCTGTTTTTTTGTTGTTGTCCAAGTTGTCGTTGTTGTTGTTGTTGCTGCTGCCACAGCTGCCACTGCAACTGCCTCATTGCACTTTCATGTTAATTAACAAGAAAGTTTTATCAGCGGCGATTATACGAATGCCGCTTCTAACGCCCGAGCCGCATATTATCTCGTACAGCCAATTTGTGACGGCGGCATTGAAATTAGTCGTCATCCCATTGCGACTAAGATATACCCTGCAGCAGATGGGTCTCTCTCTTCGAAGTGTACAAAGATCAGAGCTCGCAAGAAGTGATCAACCCATTTTTACAACTTTTTCGGGAGGGGTATATTCCCGAAAACCCACCTGTTCATTCTGTAGCAGATGGGTCTCTCACTTCGAAGTGTATAAAGATCAAGGGTAGCAAGAAGCGATCAACCCATTTTTACAACTTTTTGGGGAGGGGAACATTCCCGAAAACCCACCTGTTTATTCGCCACTACCCTTTAGTATTCCAAAATCTCCAAGTTTTTCCAAAGAAACATAGGTTCGCAATGATATTTTTATTGTTCCCAAAGAGTTTGAGCTCTTTATAGGGTTACACTGAGAACTTGCGGAAATAGCAAGCTGTTTTAGCAGTATTACGCATGAGAGAGGTGAAAAATTGGAATGACCATGATTTTGATCACTCAAAAATTCTTAAGGGAAATCCGCTTATTCCCGAGAGTACAGACTACTGCATACCGCAGGAACACTTCATAAACAAATTCCAACCTAGGAGGAGTGGAGTATAGGTGTACCAGACCCACCCGGGTGGTTCCAAGAGGGACGACCGTGTAGGCGGAGGCGTCTATGCTGATCAATTCAATGTCAGAACTGCTTTCCGACTTCTGGATCACTGCAGTGTTTGTCAAGCAGAGGTAATTGCAATCCAGGAGGTTTCGACAACAATCTACTCAGACAGCCAAGGTCCCTAGCTTCATTGAATTCGGGCTTAAAATCAGTGAATAGCTGCCGCTTGTCTCTGGAGGAGATGACTGAGCAGTTTTCAATTCACCTCATATGGGTCTCAGGACATAGGGACATCGAGGGCCACTGTATTGCGGATAAACTGGCTAGACAAGGAAATACCAGCATCCTTTTCAGGACAAGGGGGGCCTGGGTATACCCATGGCCAGCTGCAAACTGAGATCTCAAAATCACTTCGCTCTTTGTGCAAACCAAAAATGGAATCGGACATTGAACACGTGCAGGATCTCGGGGCAAGCTCGACATACTGCAGTAAAAGAACTAAGGAACTTTGCTGTCTGAGTAGAGCCCCGTGCTCGACTGTCACCCGTGCTATCACAGGACACTAGCTGGTGGGGAATCATGCAACCAGGGTGAATGCTCCCCACCATGACTTCTGTAGAAGCTATGGCGATGAGGAGAAGCTGGAGACAGTGCAGCACTTTTTCTGTTATTGCCTTGGCCTGTGCAGGAACAGATTCCGTTTTCTTAAGTCACACTTTCTTGATGATTTATCTCAGCTCTCCGAACAGAGTCCAAAATGACTCTTAAGGTTTGTTCAGGCTGCCGGATGGCTGCCGCACCCAATATAGGGAACCTCTTGAGTGGGGAAGAGTAGTGAATGGTCCACCGTAGCTGTAGCCTATTCTTAGCCTAAGTGAGTTTGGTCGTCTGTTTCAACTGCCGCCCTAACCTTACCTAACCTACACTAAGAAACTCTAAGCGTGACCGACTTTAAGATACCCTAAACCAAAAAATTAGCAATCAACTTTATCTCTGGGAGGCAAAGTTTTTTGAATTGTATCAAAACAACGTATAAAATTAATTCCTTCAGAGTCGATTCGAACTTGAGCTCCGTACTCAAAATTCCCCTGTGGTACGGCAACTGCTCTATAGTATTCCGAAACTTCCAAGTTTTTTCAGGAGACATAACGATAACTTGATTGTTCTCAAAATGTTTGAGATTTTAACAAAACATTGATGGGGTGACTCTGAGAAACACTGAGCGTGGCCGACTTTGAGATACCCTGTGTCAACAAAATGCACTAGTTTACTAAAGTGTTTTTTATAAAAATGTTTTTCGAAAAAAATCTCGAAATCGGTACTTATGAAAAAAAAAGTTGGCAATTTCGTTTTCCTCGCCTCTAAAATTACCCTAAAAACATTTTTATAGGAAGGTTTACTAGATGACTTTATCTAGGGGATTTGAACCAATTATTTTTCATTTCTCTAAAACAACGTTTAAAATTAATTCCCACTGTCGTGGTCTCCAAAATACTGTGGACATCTGTTGGTTCCCCCAAACTTACTTAGGAAACGCTATCGATAATGGACATTTTTGGTGTCCCTATTCTTACAGTCGCGATTTTAGTTTCTTCGAGATCGTGGTTATCTATAAAGTTTTCTTCAATGTATATCATAATTATGACAGAATTAGTCTCTGTTAGAGAAGAGATCGAGAGGACACTCAAACTGGATAGGCAAGACTGCCTTACGACAGTCTAAGCAGCTCCTCGGCTTCTAAGATCTGATAGGTTCAAAAAAATCTAACACTTACTGGTTAAATAACGGGAAACTGCAGTCTAAGGAAACAGCTGAGCATGATAAGCATCGTAGATTCTGACACTTGTAGGTTCTGTGAAATGAGGAAGGAATCTACTTCTTATATTCATTATACGATTGTTAAGTGATTTCGTTCTAATCAAATCGGATTTTTATTCCATATCACCGTTTACAGCGTGGCAGAATAAAATGAAAAGCTTTAGTTACGCGAAAAATTTATCTATCGTCCAATTCAAATAATCTTAAAATCTCTAAGATCTGGGCACAGACAAACAATTCTTTATCAAAGACCTTTGTTCTTCTGTTTATTTTGATGGTGTAATATAGTAAAGGAGACGTCAGGTAAATAGAGAAGTCGATATTTCTGTCTGGCTGCTTGTTTGTATGAGCGCCTAAATTTCAGAGATGACATTTATAGACTTTTAGCAGACCTTTTTTTATAGGGTGGGCCATCTGTTGGTTTGTTGTATCATCGATATTTTGCAACAAAAATTGAGCATATACCAAATGCAATTTTGAAACTGCTAATTTATGTATAAAGAATAATATTACCCAAATTTCTGCCGCGGTTGCGAACAACCATATCCATTAGGGTGGGCATTTTTGCAACATCTAGCGATTTTAATAAACGTACTCCCTAAAAAGTTTCCTTTTTACCTATACAATTGAAAGACGATCCGAAAGTTTTTGATGTACCCGAAATTGAATTAAAGGTCATACAATTTTTTTCCTATCCATAAATAGCGACCAAACTGTACAGTCAAGTAAAAAAATGATCCAAATCAGTTTTGTACAACCAGAAATAATTTCTGTTAAACAGACTTTTTTTTTCTAATTTCGAAAAACAATTTTTTGACTACATATTTGGATTAAGCATATAACTATATTGCGGAATACGGATACCAAATTTTTTTAAATTTGTAGGGTAACTAATCAATTTTAAAGCTTCCCAAATTTATTTAGGCCGGCTCAATGTTTACTCAAAATTATTTTTAGAGGTCTTCCTAACACTTTGGTTTCGAGGAGTATAGAAAGCAGATAGGAACGCCAGGTCATAACCCTATAATTGGTTCTTATGACCAGTTAAAAAAAAAAAATAAAGCTTATAATTTTTGTCTTGTATATATATCTTTAAGTTTATTAAATTAAGTAAAAAATTGATAACTGTCTATCCACCACGCGAGGACCGCCATACGGCATGCTCTTCGTCATTATTAACAATCGCGTCGACTTTGGCGTGCATGTTGGCATTATCACGTTGCAGCTTCTTCATAAGGGGGTCAAGTTGTTTAAAGTGTTCCTCATATTCTAGCTCGATTTTCTTAAGTTCCTCCACTTTTTTGTCGACAAAATTTTTTTCCGCAGCTATCGCTTCCAATTTTTTATTTAACTCCTCAGGACTCATTGCCGGCTCAGCAGTTTTATACTTCTGCAAGATTTGCTGGACCTCCAAATATTGGGCATTTTTGGCAGCCTCATTGTTACGTAGTCCCGGATCCAACAAACCGTCGTCAACTTGCATCAGCTGCTCCTCTTGGTTGATAAGTGGAACCTCAGCAGTTTTATACTTCTGCAAGATTTGCTGGACCTCCAAATATTGGGCATTTTTGGCAGCCTCATGGTTACGTAGTTCCGGATCCAACAAACCGCCGTCAACTTGCATCAGCTGCTCCTCTTGGTTGATAAGTGGAACCTCAGCAGTTTTATACTTCTGCAAGGTTTGCTGGACCTCCAAATATTGGGCATTTTTGGCCGCCTCATGGTTACGTAGTTCCGGATCCAACAAACCGCCGTCAACTTGCATCAGCTGCTCCTCTTGGTTGATAAGTGGAACCTCAGCAGTTTTATACTTCTGCAAGATTTGCTGGACCTCCAAATATTGGGCATTTTTGGCAGCCTCATGGTTACGTAGTCCCGGATCCAACAAACCGCAGTTAACTTGCATCAGCTGCTCGTCTTGGTTGATAAGTGGAACCTCAGCAGTTTTATACTTCTGCAAGATTTGCTGGACCTCCAAATATTGGCCATTTTTGGCAGCCTCTTCGTTACGTAGTCCCGGATCAACAAACCGCATTCAACTTGCATCAGCTGCTCCTCTTGGTTGATGGGGATTAATATCCACTTTATCCGACATATTTTCTTATTTAAAAATTTTAAGTTGTTCGAGCTAGTAAAAATTTTTGTATGTGATTCAATGATTTTACTTTACTAGCAAATAAGTCCAAGTTTGCTTAGTTTTTAACAAAGTTTGTAGGTAGAAAGAATTTATAGAAATATCGTCGATGTACTAAGTTCAAAACTTTGATTAATTGGTTATTCCTTCCAAAGATTTTCACTAAATAGTTGTTTTTTAAATCTTAATTCAACCCATAACACTTGCCAACCTTGTCGCTAGGTGCCACATCTGGAGAGTATGCTTGACGACTCAATAGTTATAATGACGTTTTCTTCCATTGCACAATGTGTTCCAAAAAAATCAGGCACACTTCCATAAACAATGGTAACTTTCTTGTAGACTGCAAAGTGACTGGAAATATAAATTGCAGCTTCTTTGGAAATGTTTTCGGGCTGCTATCCTGGAGACCAAAGTGTTGCTATAATCTTTGGACTTTTTCGCTTTGGCGATATGAACCACATACGATAAAAAGATGAACATAGTTAAATGGATACATGTACAGTGACTCCGCTACCTCGGTCAACTCCTTCGTATACATGAAGGAACTCCATCGAATAAGTTATTCAAGGCGCTAGCTGTAGGGTTGATCGTCCCTTCGTTGGGCTTACTAGCTAAATCAAAGAGTGTCGAAACCATTCGTAAAGCAAATAGGGGTGCCAGATCGTAACCGTTTTCTACGGATCTCTGAAGGAATTTCCCATTGGTGTAATATGGGGTTTTCATGACATTTTTTTCTTGTACAGATAGGCATTGATGAATATGTTGGCTCATAAGATTTATAATATGGTTGTCAATT